>JALBYZ010000155.1:0-51004 GCA_038050575.1 Globisporangium mamillatum | reverse complement strand
CAGCCTCCAGACTTTCCTCGGAGGGAAGACCTTGTAGTACGGGAACAAGTCTCCGCTGTCCCAGGATGGCTCGAACTTCGCCAGGTACTTTTGTGCAAATCGGATGCCGACCACCACGACAGTATTCTCTTGGTCGGAGAGAATAGCGTTAACTGACAAATTGGTTGACCCTACAAGCAAATAAAACGCAAACAATAATCAGAGTTTTCAAACGTATTTGACAGTATATCTCACCATATGAAGCCTTCTCACCAGTGAGCACTGTGGTTTTATCCACTATGAGGACCTTGTCGTGCATCAGCCTTGATTTTGTTTTGATCGATAGATTCTGGACAAGTGGCAAGCAGAAGAGAAACAAAGAGTTAGCGGGCACATTTACAAAAAATGTGCAACAAACAAGGAAACTTACTCTTAACTTGTGCTTGCGCTTTTTCGCTCAGATGAATTTGATCATGGAGATCTCTCTGATAGACATCTCTTCGTCTGTCAGTAGTCGGATCCGGAGAGCGGGGTTGTTTCTCGCCAGCTTGACAGTCACATCGACAATCTAAAGAAGAGGATACCACAAACAGCACAACATAAAAAAATCTAACACTCAAGACAGCAGACAGCAGACAGCAAACAATTACACTCACATATTGACAGCTCAATATATACATGAGTATGTCAAGCGCGAACTTGGCACATGTGATATAGCCAAGCATCTCGAAAAACGTTCCGGACTTGTACTCACTTGGGCAATCTTCCGTCCTGCATTTACCGCACGTCATTTTCTCGTCGCGTGGATTGAGTAGTTCGAGGAACGCGTAGACCGCCACCACCCTCCCTCAGTCGTTCGGCGACGGAATGTTGACGTCCTCGATCGGGGCAGCAGGAGTCTCAGCCAGCATCTCCACTGTCTCGTTGATGAGCGTCGTGGCGGACTTCTCGATGGCAGTGGCCACCTCCGGCTCATACTCTGTTTTCAGCACATACTTCACGTATCTTCGCAGCTGTTGGATCCGGTTTTCCTTCGCGTAGCCGGCAGAACGAGCGATCTCCAGTATCGGTGGCTCGACAGGGTTCTTTTGCACGATCCACCATGCAAGCACGAGTACTCCGGCATTGCGTTAGTTGGTCATTTTGTTGGCAATTTCGAAAATGAAAAACCTTATGGAAGACAACATGGTCATCGACACAAATTTGTAGCGAACCTTGCGTCCTTTTATGCACCAATACTGAAAAGCTATATGGTGGTTCTGGGCGACGCCACTTCATACTTGTGCTGCTGCTTTGTGCCAAGATCGAGGAGGTAGTCGGTAACGTCGCGTTCAGGTGGACACACAAAACCGAGACTCTCAAAATAGTCCACCACCTGCTCACGAGGACCGTGGTACATCACTTCACCCTTGTTCATGATCATCACGTCGTCGAACAGCGCAAACACCTCTGGAGCGGGTTACAAAAGCGCGATAACCACAGTCTTGCGGAACTTCTTGGCGACACTGCGCTGCGCGTCGATGATGTCGTAGGTGACAGCGCTGTCCAAACCCGTACTGATCTCGTCCACGAGCGTGACGTACTTGATGCCAAACTCCATCTCCCCAGTCGTCACACGCTTCCGCTCACCACCAGAGACACCACGAAGCATGGCATCGCCAACGACAGTGTTTTGACAGTATTGCAACCCAAGCTGCTCGATGATCACATTTTGCTTTTGATTTTGATTCCGCTACTTTGTACCTTTCAACTTTTACTATGGTACTGACTGACTCACTGCGCAGCTTGTGTGAAAAAGAGTGCAAGCCCAGCTTGAAGATCTTGAAACGCCGCAAAATGACTTTTCAGAGGCGAAAAATCCAGTCAGAAATTAGATGCCAACCTGGTGGCGCATTGCCCCAGACAAGATACCCCAGACTTAGACGCAACAGGCAGGAGGCAGACGCGGTGCTTTGCGCTGAAACTTGTGGGGCTATTTCGAGAACGCGCCAACGTAGCAAGCGACCCACTCAGGTTCCAACGGGCGCGGTGTATTCCGAGCGTCTGCCGCCCGCTTCTTCCCACTTTTCCGAAAGGACCCTAGCGCAGCAAGCGAGCGCCTCCTCTCGATCTCTCTCCAGCCCACGCGCATTACACGGAAGCGCTCGCTACCAGCTTCCTCATCTTCAGCATGGGCAAGTCGCCGGGGCTCAGACTCCAGGCGTCCATCGTGCAGGACAACGTGCCGGTCGAAGTGGCGCCGGGGCTCTTTGTCGGCTCCATCCACGCGGCGTTCAACGTCGACGCGCTCAAGGAGAAGAAGATCACGCACATCCTCAACCTCGCGGGCACGTACGCGACGTTCCCGGACGACTTCACGTACCTGAGCATCAGCATTCGCGACAAGGACTACTCGAACCTGCTCAGCTGTCTTCCGATCGCAACGGTTTTCGTGCAAGCGGGGATCACTGCAGGCGGCGTGCTCGTCCACTGGTAAGTCCTCCTGCGTGCGACTCTTGACATGCTCGTTTAGACGCTAACAGACAGAGTGTTGTGGTGCATCGTGACAATGGATGAATCCCAGCGCTGGCGGGCGATCGCGGTCTCCAGCCGTGGCGATATCGTACCTCATGACCAAAGACAAACTGAGCTATGAGGCGGCAGCAGGTCACATGAAAGCTCTCCGTTCTGTTGTCTCGCTAAATACAGGCTTTGAGACCCAGCTCAAGTGTCTCGAGCGAGCGAACTGCAACGTGTTTGACGCGCACCAGCTGCACCTGCAAGGCAAGCTGTCTGCGCTGGCGCAGCGTCGACTCGATGGAAGCTTGGAAATGGCATCATCACAGAGCAAAAGACGGCAGCACCGCCAACACCAGCAGTCGATGGTGATACCGAGGACACCTCCGCATCCGTCACTGAGTGTTCGCTCCCAGCAGCACGAGCGCCAGGCGGCGATGGCGACATGTTGTGACGATCGCGGGATGCTCGACGGGAACCTGCCGAGTGGGTTCTCCCTCTCGCTTCCATTCACGTCGAAGAAGACACAGTTCATCCCCGCGTTGCGGTCCATGGGTTCGATGTTTGGCTGCAAGTCGTGCGGAGAGCACCTCTTTTGCGCGAGCGCGATCGTTCAACACAGCGCTGAGTCCAATTTCAATCATTCGAGCGCAGACCTGCTTTCGACCAGTGCCTCTTCTACACCACACGGAAAACGAGAGGATGGCGACGTGTGCTTTGATGAACCGCTCTCTGAAGAGACTGGCGACAATGTTAGCACGGCAACAAATACTGAGCTCTCGGTCACGGTTACGGTCAAATCAGTAGTCGAGGTAGCGTCCTTGCAGCCCCCACCTGCGCCGAAAGACGTCGATACAAAGAAGAAGAAGACGCCGTTGTTAGCAAAGTTGCGGCTCCGACCTCAGAGTCCAAGTGTGTGCTCTCCGACCGGATCCGCTAAGTCAACGCCCCGAGCAGCAAACAGTGGCATTGCATCTCCGGCAGCAAGCGACTCGGCTGGGAAAACAGATACTGCATCCAGACCTGATGATACCACTGAGATCCGGGGGAGTATACTCAAGAGCCTGAAGAAAGAGATATCAAAGCAGCACGACACGAGATCAGAGAAAGAAGATTGCGGAGCAAAGTACTCGACAGGTAGTGGTGGTAGCGGCACGAACATTACGACTACTAGCTCAAACAAAGGAGTGGACAAACTCTGGCGCACGCTGACAGTGTTCACGGCGACAAAGCGTATGTTCAAAGAGAAGAAGAAACCGCATCCTCCCTCCGATTTGAGCTCCGTCGACGAGAAGAAGCGGGTGAAGGCTGCTACTGCTGCGGAGATTGGCGAGAGCGGACAGCAGGATCTTCAGCACGCTCTTTTTCTCCGAGAAAATGCTGCCACGTGGGAGAACAGTCTTCGAATGATAGAGCGATCTAGCGATGACGATGATGAAGGATGCGAGACCAATGCTCAGGTCGCGGCGCTTATTGTCGCGGATGCGAAAGTGATGGCGATGTTCGACTGCGCCGAGTGGTTCATCGAGCCGCAGGCATGGTTTATGGACGATCTGATAAAAAGCCACTCGGGGGCTATTCGTTGTCCGAATCGCGACTGCAATGCTACAGTGGGTCAGTGGCACTGGGATGGCCTCAGGTACGGACGTGCGTTACCATTCAAAGTCCAGCAACCCCATTCTCATGTATCTAACTTCTTGGAATTGCATGTTGTAGCTGTTCATGCGGCGGGAAGGTCTGTCCTGGGATCCAAATGAAGAAGAATGCGATCCAGCCGCTGGGAAACGTGACGACGCAGTTTCTTAAAGGCCCAAACGACCGCGCTCCAGAAAGAGACGACTCGCTCTACCGTCGGCACAAGTAGACAACCGCCGACCAGCGGCCTAAGCAATAGCTCAGTAAGCCATTCCATTGAAAACGGAAAGTGAGAACGAAAATCATGAACATAACTCACACTTCGTGTTTTTTTTGCAGCCTTCTGTGTGGCAAATGCTGTTATGCTCACTCCTTGTGATTAATAATCCCTGTCGAAGGTTTTACTCCATCGTAGGGAAATGCAGTAGCTCACTGTGGTGATGAAGTGCTGGAGACCGTAAAGAAGGTTTGGTTGGTGACGTGGACCGTCGAGAGGGCGACGACGAAATCACTGGGCTCGCTTTCGAGAGCGGGATCAGCACGCTTTCGCCACTCAGTCCGCTGCATAAATTAGACAAATTCACAGGAGTGAGCGTGTAACTGTTGTTACCAATCGAAGGAAAAAAGAGGGAAAATTGACAGCAGTGGAGCAACACGTACCCGATCTCCGGACTCTGGTTGCCACGTGGTATGCCGAGCTCTAGTTCCTCTTCATCTTCCTCCTGTTCGATCCAACACCAAGATCTGATCGTCGTCATGCAGATTCCCACAAGCAAGACGTACACGGTAAGGGGAAAGAACGAACCTGCTGCTGCTGCTCGAAATCCACGGACGCGTGTGTGAATTGAGCCCTGAGCGGGGATTCGTGGCCTCTGACTGCCAATACCTGGCTTCTGTACACTGGAGACACGGGAGGCGCTGCTTCTTTCGGTCCTGGCTGCAAAATGAAGCTCGGCTTCACATAGCGACTCTGTTGACAGTACACACGTGTAAATTAATCAGCGGAGTCACAAGATGTTGCTGCTTGGATGATCCACCCTCCATGCTTTGCAACCGCATGCACCTGTGTAGCAACACGCCGCTCTTTCCACGCGTGGTCGATCTGCAGCAATGCGCACACAAAGATGAGACTCTCCGGTCATCGATAGGATGCGATCGCACTTGCGTGACGAAGCCTCGAGTGTTTGATGTATAGTTGTACCTCCGAGCCGAGTCGCTGCAGCGCTTCGATCGATTCGTGGAACTTGCTGCCCACGCGCGCTCCAGAATTTTGCTCGCTCTCGCGCAACAGTGTCTCAAAGACGGACGGCGTGTTTGTGAACGAGTACGAATACGCCGCTGGTGCTACTGATGAAATCAGGAATTTTGGTGGCGATCCATGCGATGGACCCCCCATGGCGTAGCTGTTGGCACCAGCGCCATTGCTGAAGTTGTGTTGCTGCTGCTCCGCCACCAAACCATTGCTGCTGTTGTTGTTGAGTGGATATGGCGGCGCGCCAAAGCTTCGGTGTTGTCCGTACGGTTGGTTTCCAGACCAGTTGGACTTGGATGGCGAGCCGAGGATCGCTGTCGAATGGTGTATCTCTGGCTCGGTCTGAGGGAATGATGAGGCTCGCGTTGGGGACTTGCCTGGCGAGTACTGTTGCTGGTACTGATGCTGGTAATGCTGCGGCTGTTGCTGCATCATATTGTAGTCTGGAATTAGTTGCTGATGCTGCTGTTGCTGGGGAGGCGGCTGCTGCTGAGATGGCGGTTGTTGCTTCTGCTTTATGTTTGCAGCCCTGTCGCGATCCTACACGTGCGCATTTCTCTTGGTCAGCACTATTAATTCGCCACAGCAATAGAGCCTTAGTGTTTTACTATGCTACGACGCACCGTCATCTCGCGCTCTATCTGCTGCTCGTACAGCTTTCGCGATTTCTCCTGCTCGGCCGCGGCATTCTTCAGTCGGATCTGTCCAGCGAGCGTCGCCGTAGAGATAGATCGTCAGTGCTCCCACTCAGCAGTACTCGCCATCGTATCAGCTGTTATGTACCTGCTCCTGGAGTTGCGCCGCGTAGTCGCGCTGCTGGTTGGCCTTCTCCTCGCGCTGCCAGTCGGACGCGCCCGTGAGCACATTGCGGCGCGGTGCAGCCATGTTGATAGGCTTTACCTTTTCATCATTTTGAGTGTCTCTTCGTGCGCAAAGTTCAACCTGGGCTCGTGAGGCGAGCTGAAAGAATAAGCTGAGAATGTATCGGCTCATCTCAGACTAGCTCGGCTCGGCTCGGCTCGGCTCGGCCCGTGGTGGTGCGCATCAAAACAGCATGCGGATGAGTGTTGCCAAAGACTGCGCACATTCACGAAGAACGCCACCAGCGGAACAGCTGCGTAGCAACGGATCATACCGGCAGATCAAGAGGACGAGGGATGTGGAGTGCTCGACAGCTCGTATGCAAGACGTTGGCGCCTCTGCGCACCCAGCGGTCCCAGCATCAGCTCCAGCAGCGCTTCATGGGGACCGCGGCTACCGTCAGCAGCAGCGCCAGTGTCTCCAGAAGCAAGACGCTGCCGATCATCTCGCTCGACGATCACTCGCATGGCGACCAGCTCGCGCAGGCATTCGAAGAGTACGGATGTTGCTACCTCACAGGTATGCTTCTACTTGCTACAGCTGCTTGATAATGATAATGTTTGTGTGTGCGTGTGGCTGGGTGGGTGGTCTACATGGCATTGTCGCTAATGGAATGATGTGCAACAGGCCACGGCATCACGAGCGCGCTGGAGAGCGCGACGCTCGTGGGCGCGCAAAAGTTCTTCTCGCTGCCGGAGCAGCAGAAAGCAGCGATCCCGGTCGTGCAGAACGGCCAGGGATTCACGCGCGGTTACATCGGCATCGGCAAGGAGAGCGGCAGCGAAGAGCGCATTGAGGTGAAAGAGGCGTTCTCCTACGGCTACGAGTGGGACACGGCAAGGACATCTACGTCTACTACTGCGTTCGCAAACGGCCTCCAGGGACTGAACGTATGGCCGCAGCAGCAGCAGCAGTACACTGAATCCCAGTGGACGGACGCGAACCGCGAGACATTCAACCAGTTCTACAAGCAGATGGTACAGGCGTCGCGTAGCGTCTCGAGGCACTTGGGCAAGAGTCTGTACGCGGACGTGAGCTTTCTGGACAATTTCTGCCAGCAGGGCGACACAATCTCCATCATGCGCGCGTTCCACTACTTCCCGTACGCTAAGTTCGGCCAGCCGGCGCCCAAGGGCTTCGAGTTCATCGGCTCGAGTCCGCACACGGACTGGGGCTTCCTGACGCTCATCCTGCAGGACCACGTGGGCGGACTGCAGATCTTCCACAAGGACGAGTGGGTCGACGTGCCGTACGTCCCTGGCACGATCGTTGCGAACGCCGGTGACTACCTCTCGCTCATCACGAGCGGCAAGTGCGTGTCGCCCATCCACCGCGTGATCGCGGACGACCGCGAGCGCTACTCGATGGTGTTCTTCTACTATCCGGACTTTGACGCTGTAATCCCGTCGCTGCAGAGCGACCGCATCGGCGGCAACCGCGGTGAGCAGGTCAGCAAGTTCAACAACCTGCTCGACGGCACGGTCAAGAAGGTCGACGGCTGCTTTGGCGACTACATCATGGCGAAGTGGGCGGGCGTACAGCGCTAACTAAAAGACTAGTGCAGTATTCATGGGCACAGTAGACTTTGAATGGAAAATGAAATGACATGACATGACAGCAATGTACGTACGACTGACTGGGATATTTCTCTATTAGTTGCTCTTGCCGTTGCTGGCAGTCTCTGCGCTGTCCTGCTTCTCGCGCGCCGCCATGTTGGCCGCCCATCGCTCCTTTGACTCCTGCGGCATCACAGCCTTGATGCCCTCGACCAGCACATTCTCCTTCCGCAGCTCCTTCTACAGATTCAATAGAACAAACAGTACACATTGTGAGCACACTTGCATTGTGTTATGTATGTTAACAAACACGCAAGCAAGCCAGCATGCATGCATGCACGCACCATAAAGCAGTTCCAGTACGCGGTGTACTCTTCGCGGCAGCCCGCTTTGCCGTCCGCCTTTTGCTGGAGGAACGTGTCCTTGTACCACTGGTCAAAGCACTGCTCGTATCTGTTCGTTCGCCAAGACAGACGTCAAACAAAGAATCCATCGAGTGAGCTTACACACGACAATAGCATATACTACGTGAACAGCAGCGCCATATAGAGAGCGTCTTTGTATGGGAGCACGTACGCCGCCTTCTTTTGCCAGCAGCCGGGCTCCTCGTCCTGCTTCTCTCTCGCATCCGCCATCTCTCTCTTGATCTCTCGATCTCTTCTTGATCTCGTTGCCTTTATTGCTTTGGCTTTGGCTCGTTATGGAAAAGCTGGGTGATGATGACGTTGCCACTGTAGAGAGAGAGCGCTCTGTTAAGGATACGACCAAATAAAAGAGGGATGCACTGTACTGTATTTCCATTTTTTCCCAAGGAGAAAGCAAACCAAACGCAAAAAGATTGGAAGCAAAAGGCAGGCAAGATGGAAGCGCTGATGCGGGTAATGGCCGCGAAGAAGCGCGAGGTGTCGGCGGTGCAGGCCGAGAAGAAGCAAAAACAGGAGAAGTACCTGCGCCGCGCTGAGGTGGAGACGATCCTGTTCGAGGCGGAGAAGAGCAAGAGCGACGCACTCAAGCAGCAGCAGCAGCAGCAGCAGACAAAAGCTAAGGAGCTCCAGAGGGACGACGCGCAGCAGGCGACCAAGAAGCGCAAGCTGGACAGCGAAACGCAGCAGCAGAGCAGCAAAAACAGCAGTGATAGCATAATCAGCAAAGATGGAGATCAGAGCGAGAGCGCGACGTTCACGCTGCCGTGGGCGGACATGAAGAAACGGCTGCGCGAACTAGGTCAGCCGATCACGCTCTTTGGGGAAACCGAACGCGCGCGCATCGACCGACTGCGAAAAGCGGAGCATGATGCAGCGTTCCGACAGGAAGACGAGCTTGAAGAGGGACATCGCATCCGCAATCGCTTCGTCGGGCACGGCGAGCAGGAGCAGCAGGACGCCGAGAACGCCGACGACGCAGCAGACGACGCCGAGGACTTTGACGACAGCAGCCGAGGCGTCAACGCCACGGACCAAGCGAAGGCGAAGAAGAACGCGAAAGGAGAAGACCATGAAGATGAAGAAGAGGACGAGAGTGATCTGGATAAGCTCGTGTATCGCTTCTTCAAAGGCATGCTGCAGTCGTGGGAGAAGGACCTGGCGGACCGTCCGGACCACGTGAAGCGCACAGCGCAGGGCAAGATCGCGACCAAGACCATGAAGCAGTGCAAGGACTACATCCGGCCGCTGTTCAAGCTCTGCAAGCAGCGCCAAGTACCCGACGATATCCTGCCAAACCTCGTGGAGATCGTCAAGTTCTGCCGCCAGGGTGAGTTTGTGATGGCGAACGACGCGTATATCAAGCTGGCGATCGGCAACGCGGCGTGGCCGATCGGCGTGACGATGGTCGGCATCCACGAGCGCACGGGGCGCGAAAAGATCAATTCGAACAAGCAAGCGCACGTGATGAACAACGAGGCGCAGCGTAAGTACCTCACGTCCGTCAAGCGCCTCATCTCGTACGCGCAGTCCATCTCGAACGTGCTACCGTCGAAAAAGGTCGTGTCGTAGTACTCTATCCACTATTGGACATGAGAAAGAGAGAGAGAGAATATTTTCATCACGCCATCGTATATAAAACCGCGTACTAATAAACAAACAGGGAAAAACACCAGACACACATTGAGTTCAATTGTTGGTTTGTTGTGTTTATGTCTTTTATCATTAACAAGCGAGTACTCATTTCGGCTCCTGCTTGACGAACTGCCCACCGCCTCCGCCACCACCTGGCGGACCGCCTCGCATCATCGGGAACCCACCGGGACCACCTCCGCCATGCGGTGGAGGACCGCCGAATCCTCCCTGCGGCCCGTGGAACTGGTGTGCAAACCCGCTGCCGTGGAAATGCGCGACGGGCAGACCGGGGCGGTGCTGCGACTTCTGTGCGAGGAACATGCGGTACTCGTGGTGGATGCTCACGAGCAGCTCGTTTGTGAGGTCGCATGCGATCCGGAAGCTCCGCTCGTTTTCCGCCGAGACCAGGATCATGAGCGGCTCGGCCATCTCTTCAGGGCCGCCTTCTTTGGAGCCAGAACCACGTCCTCGAACGCGAATCTTGGCATTCCCACTCGCTTCCGAGCTGATGCGCTTCATGTTTGATCCCGAGTGGCCGATGATCCGGCGGGTCACGCTGAACTCGTTGTCGTTTTCAATGCCCACGACTAGTTTCTCTAAAAATGCCGGTGCATTCGGATCCTTAGGAGCTCCGGAAGAAGCTGACTGCGGTCCACCTGGACCTCCTCCTGAGTGAGGAGCGCGGAACGACGGATTTGGTCCGCCCATGTACGGCAGCGGCATCCCCACCCCAGCCATCTGCTGCTGTTTTGGAGGTGGGAAGACAGCTCCACAGCGCTCCGCGAACAAGTCGGCGAGTCCTTGAGTGACTGGGAGCGTCAACGCACCAATACGGACGCCGCGGTCGCCCGTGATCAGCTTCACTTGCGGGTCTGCTGTTGGAATCGCAGGTGCGTTGAGCATGACAGCGAATCGAGCCTGGACGGGGAACGGCGACGGCACGTGTGGCGAGTGGCTGAAAGCGCCGGGAGCCAAGTTCATCACGATCGGAGACACGGCTTCGAAGATCCCCAGCACGTGGCGATCCGACATGTTCAAAAGGAACAACGGGGTGCCCGGCACGACATGCTTCATCGCCATCTGCTCTTGGTCCTTTGCCAGCCCAAACACCATCCGCCCAAAGCACTCGTCGATCGTTGTGTTGTTGCACGCAAACACGAACCCAGGCATCGACACTTTCCAGCGCGGAGTCGGCGTTCCGCCAAATCCGGGTCCGCCAAACACGCTCTCTGCTGCTTCACGTCGTCGAGCAGCAAGCTCTTCTGCGCCACCAGGAAGCTGCTGCTCGTCTTCCACGGACTTGTAGTGCAGCTGGATCTGCGCTTGGTTGAAGAGCAGTCTCACGAGCGAGTGGCCCATGTCGGCGTCCAGTTCTTGGCCATTTGGACTATCATAGCACAGATCACACTCGTTATCATTTAGACCACTTCTGTACGTACAAGAACAAACAATATACGCATGCCGCAAACACAAACGTACCATTCAGGGACAGGCAGCTGCTTGTTCTCAAACTGCTGCAGTCGCTCCCAAGGACACTCACAGATGCGAAGCCACTCAATGCTGAAAGCACCAGACCATTGCGCTTTCCCCTCACTTTGGTACGGGACAACGCCCGCAGACAGATCTTCTCCTTCCTCCGAGCCTGCGCTGATCATCGCTCCTGGCGCGAGCCGCGCAACGCCCTGGAAGTGTTTGCTCGGACCCACTGTGATGAACAAGAAGACGTCGTCGGATGTCTCGGACGCCACTTTCAGCTGCTGCTGGATCTCTTTCGGCGCCGACCACTGGCTGAAATGCACCGAGTGTGCTAGGTTGTGATAGCTCTGCGACTGCAGCAGGAAATACTTGCACAGCTTGTTCTCATCCGGCAAAACAACAGGAGGCGGCTGCGTGCGTTCATTGCCGGGTCCTGCTGATCCTGCGCCACCTGATCCTCCTCGCGGTCCGTGGTCACCGCCGCCACCGCCCTTGCCGCCCATTTGCGCCGCCTCTCGCGGGTCTTTCTCGCCCTTGGGAAAAGGCCGGAGCTCCTTCTCTCCGTGCGCAAAGTGGCATTCGTCTCCAAATGGACAGCTTCCTTGCTTTTCCCAGTGCTTGCAGATCGCGATCTTGTAAAACTCGTTGACCGGCTGCGCCTTCCGTCTCTTGACGTTCTCTTCGTCGGCGACTTTCGACTGCAGCGAAAAATCCGCAGTTTCCGGGCACTCTTCACGCGCTAGTTTGATATGTCTATCCACAGTAAAGTAGCGTGTATACGATAAGCATTCAGCATTCTGAACTTCCGACCATCCACGGTTGAACAATGATGGAAAGAAAGAAACGCACCTGTAGCGACAGCTGGAGCCGTGGGAGCAAAAGCCCTGCTTGTAGAACGCGCACTCTACGCGCTCCTCATCGGGGACATGACGGAACGGACACTCGGGCACCTGACACTCCATTCCCCAGCGACACTCAGGCATTTTCGACATATCGTACTACAAGTAACAACAATAGCAGGATAAGCAAACAGCCAACCGTTCACACAGGATCAGAGCATACGCACACATATCAGTCAGCGAGCCGCCACGTAGACTGCACAAGATATCTGCCACCATGGACAGCTGCACATTACCTGATGCAGGAACTCGCAGTTGTCGCCTTTCATGCACAGCGCGCGCAGCCAGTGGCGACACACGACGGTGCCGCGCTTGAAATCTTTCTTGCCGGACGAGCCGACACCGCCGGGGCCTGAGTCATCGTCCATCCCGTCGTCCGCGTCGTCCGGCAGCAGCATCTCGAAGTCGAACGCGAGCGCGCGTTCCTCCTCGTCGCGGCGCAGCAGTCCGAGCACCATCTTGATCCGTCCGCTTGCTTGGCTTGGCTTGCTTGCTTGTGTTCTTTTGCTTTGTTTGCTTTGGCGTTGCTGTTGGGCAGCAACAGGTTACACAGTGTGACTACGGCGAGGTTACAAAGGGTACCCAAATTGGAGTGTAACCCCATGCGTTTGAACTTGAAGCGGCGCCATTTCCGCATTTTCACCGCATCACCATAAAGAAGAGCAAGGAGACTCTCTCGTGTGTTGATTGGCACGTACGTGTGCAGACACCCAGAGAGAAAGATGATCTCTTTGCTAGAGAAGGAGGCGCGCGACCCCGTGGAGGTGCTGCGCGTGAAGCTCAAGGACTCAACGGACACGTCGCTGCTCAACTCGCAGCTGCTACAGGAGATCAAGTACGACTACCTCGTCAAGCAGGACAGCACCAAGGGCCAGCTGGACGCGTTCGTACAGGCCCACGTGGATGAAATCGAGCGCGCAAGTTTGCTGCTGGAGGTCGGCGACACAGTCTCGCAGATCGTCAAGAACCTCGAGACACTCAGTCAGAACTGCCGCAAGATGAACGAAGAGCTTGGCGAGAAGAAGCTCTCGTCCGGCATCAGCATCGCGCGGCGCAACCTCAAAGAGCTGGAGCATCAGATCGTCTTTTACGAAGAGATACCAGCCAAGGTGCGTGGGTTGGTGGGTGTTTCTTGTTTCTACGATGTGGGATGTCCTTTTATTTATCAGTGATCCGATGACTGTGCGAGAGCAGATCCAAGAGCTCCATCAGCTGATGGATGCGCGATTAGGAGAAGTCGTGTCGGCGTACGTGAAGTGGCAAACGTTCGACGACTGGCGGCAAAAAATGCTGCAGGAGGTGGATTTGATTTCGTTGATGTATCTTTGATCACGTGAAGGCAAATGCGCATGCTGACTTGTTTGTATTCTCTGGTGATGTAGTTGAAGCTATCTGCTACGGACAAGACCGACGAATTGGGCCACAGGTGAGTGTTGCTTCGCCTTATCGTTCATTTGATATCGAACTTACGCATACAGCTTACTTCCAGCAAGGCGCAAGCACGCATCCTCGCGTCCATGGGATCTCGCTTAGAAGCAGTCGAGAGCGTGAACACGCGCATCCTAAGCGAAGTGTGGGGGTGCATGCACCACTGTGTAGAGATCGCCCAGTTCAACAAGAAGCGCCTCATGGACGCGTTTCAGATTCTCGATCTCATGGAGAAGCGGCGTCGGAAGCTGGCGGATTCCAAGCGTGAGTATCTCGACAACACCCTGAAGCCAGTGCCAGAGATCCACATGCCGTGCTTTGAAAAATGCAAGACCGAGATATCGACATACTTGACCCACCGCGCCGACGAGATGTTTCGCTTTGCTGAGAAAGAGACCGAGCAGAAGAATCAGAAGTCTCTCGACACAGTCCTCAATGCTGCGAACCATCTGCTCATGGACCTGGAGATCGTCCAATCCGACGTCGTTGCGTGCTTCCCGAACGAGATCGACGTCATGCAGCTCTTCATTTCCACGTACAACACAGTACTCGAGAGCGAGATTACAAAGATCTGCACGCGGCCGGACATCGGCATCGCACATCGCCTCCAGCTCGTCCAGTGGATCGAGTACTACAACTCAGAGATCATCAAGTACAAGCGAGCGAGAGCGTCCGGGGTGCTCGACCAGACATCACAGATGCTCATGCGTTTATACTTGGACCAGATCCAGGGCCAGATTCACATGTGGGTAACAAACATCTGGAACCGCGAAGAAGAACGCGTCATTGGTCCTCATGGCGAGCTCCAGTCGACGCGTCCGAACGACATCATTAACATTCTAAAGTCGCAGATCTCGATCGGGCAGGAATGGCTCACTGGGAGACTGGTCGGGCGTGTTGTGGTGGCTTGTTTGGAAGCGCTGATGGAGCAGCTCAAGACTCGCTACGAGAGCTTCGCTGCGAAGAAGGGGGAGGTGGACGTGGAGAGCCTTTGCTCGTTCATCAACGACACTGACATTCTTCAGGTACTGTACATGTGTTCATGCGCTTTGATCTTGTGAAATCTGAAATACATATGAGGTTGTGACACAGTCTTTCACTTGCAATGTTGTAGTCGAAATGTCCCGAGCTCGTGGAAGAGATCTCGTTCGCCGAGCGAGACTCAGAAGAGAAAGAGGCGTTCGACATCTTCATGGGCGACGGACTCGACACGACTTCCACTGAGATTGTAAAGCTCGGCGTCTCGACATCGGAGCTGATCGTGCTCAAGATCTTCAGTGAAGTGGAGCACGTAAGTCTGTACTTGCACTCGCTCTCGCAACAGAAATTGCACTCTGCTGATGACCCTGAATTGTGTGTATTCCAGGACACGTCTCGCCTTTGGCTTTCGAAGAAGTGGGACGAGAGCGAGCCTGTGGTGGAGAATCTATTGGCGACACTGGAGGATTACTACGCGGACCTTCAAAGCTGGATCAGCGGCTCGTTCTT
Source organism: Globisporangium mamillatum (assembly GCA_038050575.1). Taxonomy (NCBI): domain Eukaryota; phylum Oomycota; class Peronosporomycetes; order Pythiales; family Pythiaceae; genus Globisporangium; species Globisporangium mamillatum. Next base: position 35,877 of record JALBYZ010000155.1, on the reverse strand, counting down.
CTTTTCCAAAGTGGTGCGGCTGTGTCTCGATCAGTGCGCCAAGGAGTACACGAAGCGGCTCTTGCTGCGCACGCATTGTATTTCCAACGCACAAGCGACTGCTTCGATCGTTGACAACGATTTCAAGGTGCGCTGTGAGGGTAGAGCAAGGGGATTTCTCTTCGTTTATCTGTCGTAGTGACTATCCGTTTTACTAACCACCGCTTTTCATTTTGTCTGGGTAGAACTTGGTGGAGTTCTTTGGCAAGTATGCTGGCGAGCTACGTCGTGCTGGCATTCGGTCGGTGGATGACATCAAAAAGGAATTTGGCAGCGTGCAGCTGATTAGCGGTACCTTGAGAGCGTCGCTCAATCCGAGTGAGCCAGAGCCTCCATGCGAAGACAACCAGCGAGAAGTCGTGAACCAAGTGAAGAAGCTCTTGCGCTCAACCTCTACTCAGGAAGCCAAGGTCGTTGACGACAAAGTCGCGAAGCAGGCAGCAAAGAAGAAGTCCAAGATCAAAGGCTTCTCCTCCTCCAAGGCGGACAAGGAGAAGGAAAAGAAGGAGAAGAAAGACAAAAAGGCAACGAAGGATCTGCAACCAGCAGCAATTGCCACAAACGACAAAAAAGAGTCAAAATCCAGAGAGAGCTCTTTCCCAGAAACCCACTCCACGGACCAAGACGGCGGCTTTGAGGTCCAGAAGCTCAACATGGCGGACTTCCTTGGTACTTAGCGTCGTATGTGTCCGAGCTTTCTCGTTTGAACGAGCGTTCAGCGTAGCTTTTCAGTTCATGCTTGTCCCATCTACAGACTCACCGCGACGTTCCTTGCTGATCGTTTTCTTTCATGGTGCGCAAACTGGTGTTTAGTCGCATGAGACAGTGCTCCAGTGTGAAAGCATTAGGACAAACGAGCTGCTCCTCGATCCTGTGGTTCCTTGTCTTACATGCACCTTTCGATCATCAAATGGGTACACATACATTCCAGTGTGAGGAATGTATGTAATGGATACATAGATTCAAACGAAACTTGCTATGAGTCATCCTGCGTATCACACTGAAAGGAGTAGATTGACCCTATGACAGTGTTCGTATCTGCATTCATTGTTTCTACATATTGTGCGGAAATCACTGGTTGGTTGCTCCATCTCTCTCTACAGTAGCAAAATTTCATCACTCGCCCATCATTCTCATCACCATTTCATCACAAATCAAGTGGAGTAGCGTCGGTCCTTGGGCTGCCGCCTTTGCAGTATCCGCTGCAAGTGACACCTCCGCAACAGCAAAATCAGCGTCACCAGCAGACTCAGCGCCACTATCACAGCTATCACGATGATCCATGTGCCCACTCGGTTGTGCGATTGCGCCTTTGCTTCCATCGCCGCGATCTCGGCCTCCTCCGCTTTCGAGAGCAAGCTGCGGCCTTCGATCGAGAAATGGATCGTGCGTTCCTCGATCTGCGGGTACGTAGTGCTCTCCAAGCTCTTGATCAAGTATGGCGTGGGCTCGCCCGCGGGCGTCTTCGGGTCGAGCAAGAAGCACATGTTTTGTCCTAAGCGGTGCCGCTTGCACAGCACGCGGTACTTGTCCAGATGGCTCTTGATCGACGACGCGTCGCCGTCGCCACCCGTGAACTTCTGGTAGTGCGTGATGAGCACGCGCTGGTCGCGAAGCCCGCTAAGCTTGGCTTGGTTGCGGTGCAGAAATACAAAGTCGCCCTGCTCGTCCTGCTGGATCATCGCGAGGCCGCAGAAAAAGTCCTCGCCCTTGTCGTAGAGGCCGCCGAGTGCAAGCAAGTGCTGCCCAAAGTGGAACGGCGTGGTCGTGTTGAGCCACGCGAGCCGGAACAGGTCCTTGTCACCGTACACAAGCTCCCAGTCCGTGAGCAGTCGCGGCTCGTGCGCCGCATAGAACATGAGCTTGTTGAGCGCCTCTTTGCTGCGCGTGCGGTTGATCAGCAGCTGCCCGCTCTCCTGCTCGAACATGTCGATGAATGGCATGTCGAGCATCTGCCAGAGCGCGCTCTGCTGGTGCACGTTGAACGGGTTGTCGAGCGCCGGCTTCCAAAAGTCGGGCCAGAAGACCGAGCCGAACTTCACAAACTCGGGCGACTCAAAGAGGTACGTCGGATCCCGCAGCGGGATGTTGTCCGAGTCCAGGAAGAGCAGACTCTCAAACTGCGTGTTGTAGACCACGTACGGCTTGGCGTGGAACTTTGTCGCGCTCGGGTCCTCGATCACGCGCACGATCGCGTTGTAGTTGCGCGCGAGCTCCACGAGGACAGAGTGGGTCTCCTGCATCTCCAGGCGATCGATCCAGATCTCCATGGGTAGCGCGCAGCCGTGGTCCCGCAGCATGCGCACAATCGCGTACACACCTGCGATTACCTTTGGGTACGCGATCATCACGATGCCGCGGGTCAAGTCTTGCACTGTGTGAACATCTTTCGTGCTGGTTGTCAACGCGGATGACGCTGGTGGCGGTGGTGACGGTGGTGCAAGCGGGAGAGGGTGCTGGTACTGCACTGCGCGAATGCTAAAGTCCGTGAACAGCCTCGCGTCGTTGCACGAGAGCGTCGGCACTTTCTTCCACCACCAGGAGCTGCATGTGGCCAGCATCACGCGCAAGACCTCGCCGGACGTGCGGTTGCGCACTTCGCAGAAACCGCTCACGCGCGGCAGTGACTGGTCGCACGCGCGATCACGAGAGACGTCGCGCGGACCGTGCGGGTCGCAATTGTGCGTCGCGCGCCAGCCGAGACACTCAAAGTCGTCGTCTTGCCAGATCGCGCGCGGCTTGTCGCCCGTGAGGTCCACGGCGTTCAGGCGCGGGTCCTCCACCACTGCGGCGCCCGGCGAACCGCCTGGCGCGAACACATACATGACAGCTACAAGGATAGTCGAGAGCACCAGGAGCGCCGCGAGCGGCCGGAGACGTCCCCCATGCTGCGCGGAGGAGGCCATCGCGTGGTCTCTTTGTGCTGCGTTGATGTGGATGTGAGAATGAGGTTGCGATTGCGAGATGGCGATTATTTCCATCCAATCAGCTTCACTCACATGTTCTTTTTGTCCAACTATACTCGATGACTCTTATACGAATTGCTCGTATACACGAAGTGATGTTACAGCTGAAAGCCACCTGCGTGAAAGGCAGCTTTGATGCCTTCATTGACAATTTCAACATGTGGTTTTATAATAAAGAGAGATGCAAGGTTGCCCACGGATGTGTGTGTGTGTGGGATGACAGTACTACTTACTACGAGGTGGAGAGGAGGCGCTGGCCACCTTCCAGGCTGCGCTGTTTTCCCTCCCCTCTTGTATTGTGTGGTTGTCTGCGCGTACGACGCGCTGCGCAATCGCGCGCCCTGTTGCTGTTGCTGCAAAATTCACAGGCTTACCGACCCGTGAACGACGGCTGCTTCGGCTGCTGCTGCTGCTGGTACGACGTGTTGCTGCTCGCGATGCTGCCGATGCCGAAGCTGCCACTGCCCACAGGGAGCACGGACGCCATGTGGTGGCCGCTCAAAAAGCACTTGTCGCAGATGCGCTGCGGGTCCATGAGCCCGAACTTGGGCAGCGCCACGCGGTTCGTCGAGTGCGCACCGCACACGCTCTGACCGCAGTTCCGGCAGTGGTGGCGCCGCTTCATCATCGTCCACTGCGCCATGCACACGTGGCAGTTGCGCGACTGCTTCCAGCGTGGAGGGAAGCTCGACTGCGCGCGCGGCTTCTTGCCGTTCGTCACGCTGCCGGCACCGCCGCCGCCACCGCTGTCGCCCAGTGGCTTACCCCACTCGCCGCCCACCGCCGCCGGTTGCTGGAGCAATCGGTTGATGTCGGCGCTGCCGAGCGACGGGTCGAAGATGTCGTGGTGGTCCTCGGTCGCGTACGAGATCAGGTCGTGCTCGCGTTGCTGCAGCCGCTGCTCCGTGAGCACCATGGAGTTGAACACGCTCGTGCTGCTCGAGTGGCTTCGGCCGCGCTCTCGCTCGATCTCATCTCGCTCGGCGCCGGTCTGGTTTGAATAGATCGAGTACATCGCCTTGGCGTCCGGGTGCTGCTGAGGGAACTTCGAGGCGGAGGACGAGCGGTGGGAGCGCGTGCTCGGCGCGTGTCGTGGCGGCGGCGCATGCAGCGCTCGGCCCGAGAACCGGTCGTCGTCGTCGTCCTCTTCCGGGTAGTCTCGGTAGCTGTTGTCGCGGCCGCGTTGCTGCTGCTGCTGCTGCTGCTGTTGGTGGTTGCGGTGTTCGTACATGACCATCTGGTGCGCCGGGAACTCGGTGTGGTGGTTGTTGTTGTTGCGTTGCTCTTGCTGGCGATAATGATAGTTGCTCTGCGGGGACACAAGAGAATGCTGCTGCTGTTGCTGTTGTTGTTGGTACTGCAGACGCGACTGCTGCTGGTGGCGGTTGTTGTTGTTCACATTGTGGAAGTACGACTGACCAAAATCGATCTCTGCCGACGGCTCCAGGTGCTCCTCCTCCTCTCCCTCCTCCTCCTGGGCGGCGCCAGTGTACGCTGCTCGCAAAATCTCCAAGATGCGCTCGCCGCACTCGGCCTGGATCGCGAGGTCGATCGGCAGGTGGCCCGCGTCGTTGCGCAACTGCACGGCGTGCGGGTTCGCGAACACGACCTTGATCACGACGTCAGTCGGGATGTCCTGGTGCAGGCAGATCCAGTGCAAGATGGACATGCCGCTCGAGTCCGTGCGGTGCATGAGCGAGCGCGACTCGCGCATCGCAGCCAGCAAGCTGTCCCAGTCACCGTTGATGGCATGCAGGAAGTCCGGATCCATGGTGCTAATGCTGGAGCTGCTGCGGCCGTGGACACTGGTTTAATTGAGCTCCTGGTAATCGACGCAAGCAGAGAGAGAGACGCACGCACACACAGACGCGACAGCAGATGGCGCAGGGAAGAGCGAGCGGGCGGTGGTGGGGTGTATCGTCCGTCAGGCGAGCGCGCGAGCGAGCCAAGCGGGTGGGACTGGCAGGCGGGCGGGCAGGCGGGCGGCGCGATGGAATATGCGGCGGTCGGCGGTCGCGAGGAGCGGCGATAGAGAGCGCGCGTGCTGTCTGTGTGAAGTGAAGGTGTTGGAGCTTCTCTAGTTTTGGCACCATAGAATGTCGCGCGATTGTAAACCCTCTGACTGACTGACTGACTGACTGTCTGACATGATACTGGGGGTGGGGCTGCAGCATCCTTTTAAGCGTTCTGATTGGTAGAAACAATCCAAAACGTGATTTCCAGCCAATTGCATGCTGCCTGTTCTAACCCCGCCTTTGCTTTGTGTGGCCGATCCATCACGTTGGTAACGGCGAGTTAGTGAGTGATGCCCAACCAACCCGCCAGCAGCATCGTTGAAGAGCTCCCATGTGAAGTGGTGAGGCGCCTGTCCGGTTTTCTCTATCCGCAATACGGACGCCTTTCAGGACACCTCTGTGGCCCAGAACGAGAGCCAACAACAGAGAGCTGCACGCGTAGAGAGATTGAAACCACACATGTATGTGTGATGATGATAGGCACCGGCACACATAAGGACTCAGATCTGAGACCTCGCTCCCTTTTGTTGAACTGAACATCTGAGAGAGCAGCTTGCATCACTCGCTCCCTCCCTCGCCCATCCCCTTTCTTTGTTCACTGGCACTGAAATAGCGTGGGTCACGCTAGTCTAGAGAAGAACTCCAAACAGGTGTGCCACATTATGTACGGGCCAGAAGCGTGGTTCAACCTTGAGAGGGGAGGAGGAAGGAAGGGAAATCTATCAATCTGTCGATCGATCTCAATTGCGGCATCGAGACAGGCGAGCGAGTGACGATGGACGCGATGGACGCCGTGGCGCTCGGCGCGCGCGTGCAGCAGGTGGCGGACAAGCTGCTGCACAAGGCACAGGAGGCACGCGCGAAGGGCAACGCGGCCGCCGCGCAGTCGCTCTCCGACTCCGTGAACGACCTGCGCCACGCGGCCGCCGTGCTCGTGGAGCAGAAGCGGCTGCTGACTGTGCGCCAATCCACTACTGCTAACGCTCCTCCGCCGCCTTCGTCGTCTTCGGGGATTCCAGAGAGCGGCGACGCAGCGCCGAGAGCGCGGCTGCGCAGGAACAGCAGCGCCAGCAGCATCGTGAGCATGCTCAGCACGTACGAGGTCGGCAGCATGTACAACGGCAGCGTCGCGGGATCGGTCCACCATTCGCATTCGCACTCACAACACCATGCGCAGTCGCAGCAGCAGCAACAAGAGCTAATTACGCGGCTGACGCGCGTGGAGAAGATGCTGGGCAAGAAGAGCGACGAGATGAAGGCCAAGGGGAACGAGAACGCGTCGAACGCGCTCATGCAGTCGGCGTCGTACGTGCGCAATGGCAGCAACTTCATCGTGGAGCAGCAGCGCACGATCAATGCGCTGGCGTTAAGTCAAGAGAAGTTGCAGGTCCAGTGGCGCGCACTCACTAAATTCCTGGCGTGCGAAGAAGACGATCAACGAGCGCATGACGATGATGAAGATGACGGGGAGGTTCTGCCCAAAGTGGCTGCGATTGCAGCAGAGCTGTCGGCACTTCGGGGCTTTTTGAAAACTGCGTTCCCAGAATGTCGAGACCACAGTGACGTGGTTGAACTCGTGGCGGCGTTGCAGAGCGAGCGCGAAGCTGCAAAGGCAGAGGCGCATCAGCAGCTCAGCTTTACGATTGAGACACTAGAGGCAGAGCGGGACCATTTGCACCAGCAGCTCGCTGAAACAAAGAGAGCGCAGGCGGAAGAATACCTCATTGCGCGAGAGGACATCGAGATCCTGAAAAACGAGAAGACGGTGCTCGAACGACAGCTGCACACAGTAGAGATCGAATGCGCTGCAAGAAGCGAACGAGAGCTGATCAAGCTGCAGTTGGCGCATGAGGCGGTGGTGAAGAAGTCCAGCGAGGAGGTCAAGCATCTACTGGATGCGAAAGAGCAGCAGCTGAGCGAGTTCATGGCCCAAGCGGAGTCCTGGAAGACGCAGTTTCACGACGAGCAGCGCAAATTGAAGGAGAGCGAGGCAGCAGCGACTGAGAGGCGTGGCATTGAAGTGGCAGCGCTAGAAAGAGAACTCAAACTGCAGAAGGAGTTGGTTGCAGCGCTTGAGAAGTCTGTGAAGGGACAGAGTGCGAGTGCCAGTGTTCTTCATCCGGTGGCTACTGCAGACGCTGCAACAGTGACCCCTGCAGCTCAGAGTATGATCTTGCCAAGCGACCATGGTGACAATACTGCTGCTACAGTTGCTAGTGCTGCAGTCGCTTCAGAGAGCGAGATGGTTGGACTGAAAAAGCTTCGTGAGGACCACGCGGAACTTCAGGAGTTGCTACGCGACTGCGAAGAAAGCTTAGAGAGCGAGCGGCAACGAAGTGCAAAGCTGGGCAATGAGCGTGAAGCGCTTGGATCCCGCGTGTCAGAGATCGAGAGAGACTACGAACGTGAGCTTGAAGCACTCAAGAGCGAGCATGACAGCCGAATTGCTGAGATGGAGCGCCAGTGCCAAGTCACTGATGAGGAATCGAGCAAGTTGATGGAAAAGCTGGAGAACCTCGAGTCTGAGAACGAGACTCGCGAACAGACAATCCGTGAGCTGAAAGAAGCAGTCGATGAGTACAGAGAAGAGTGCTCGAAAGTTCGCAAAGAGGTGGACGAGCGCGACGGCGTGATCTCGCGCTTGCAGGAGAGTCTGCAGAGCGAGGACGAAGCTGTCGATGACGCTCGTAGCCAATTAGAGGCGAAGCTTTCTGCACTTCGATCTGATGTGCAGACACTCTGTGAGTGTCTTGAGCGTTCGGCGGACGCTTCTCCAGATCCAGCAATGCAAAGTCTGAGTGGAGTGGAGCTGCAAAATGAATCAAAGGACCTTCAAGATGCGATCATGCTCCAGGTGGAAAGCCACGTGGCACTGAAAGAACAATTCGACAAACTTCAGGTGGACGAGCAAAAGCTGCGTGACATGGTGAGCGAGTTCCTGATCTCATGTGAGTCTTGCTTTGCTTCTTTTGAGGAGGAAGAAGATAGCGAGAGCGATGATATTGGAGAACGATTCAATCGCGTCAAGGTGTGTGTTACGAAAGCGTTGGACGAGATCAAGATTTTGAGAAAGGCTGTGGACGAGAAAGCAGCGGCGGAACAGACTTTGGAGCGCAAATTTGAAGGCATCACTTCTGAATGGCAGCAGAAACACACGGCTGCAACGGACGCGATTCAGCGATTAGAGCAGCAACTGGAGAATGTGGAGGCGGATAAAGCCAAACTTGAGTCGGAGATCCACGATCACAAGTCGAGAAGCATCGATGGCGCCGATAGAGAAGGGGCTCGTGAAAAAGAGTTGGAGCAGCTGGAGCAGCGCCTGAAGGACGTGGAGGCAGAGTACGAGCGGTATCGAGGACGCTCGCACACAGCGCTCAAGAAAGTAGAGAAGCGCGCGGAGCTGCTCAACGGCATGCGCAAAGAGAACGAGCAGCTCAAGAAGAAGCTGGAAGATGTTGAGCTGGAGTGCCAAAATGCGCGTGAGAACGAGAAAAATCTGGCTGAGAGCTTGCGAGAAGTCACGCAAACGCAAGACATGATGCAGGAGGAGTTTGAGCAGAGAGAGGTTGAGATAGCGGAGAAGATGGCTGCGTACGAAGCGCAGCTGCTGAAGCTTGTTGAAGAGCACCAACTGGTACAACGTGACCTGCAGGAAACAAATGAAATGCTGAAGAAGCTGGAGCGCGAGAAGATGGTGCTTGCTGACACGCGGAACCAGTTTTATGAGCAAGAGAAAGAAGCCAAAGAAGCAGAAGTGGCGGACCTGACGCTCAAATATCACGAAAAAGAGAGCGAAGCGGACTCTCTTGCTGACGAGATCCAAGGTCTGAAGAAGCAGCTCCAGGCTAACACAATCGAACTGGACGAGAGCACCAGCAAAGCGGACAGTCTTGGCGCAAAGCTACGCGAATGTATGGACAAGATCTCGCAGCTAGGGAATGAGCTGTCAGAAACAGCGCGAAAAGCTGAGCAGACAAACGAAACTGAGGGTGAGACTTCAAAGAGGCTTCAAGAGGAACTGGGAAGGCTGCAGGTCGCTTTCGCGGAAGAAAAGGTCAAGAGCGAGAGCAAATGTGCAGAGCTGGTGGCGCAAATCAACAAGCTGAAGATGGAAGCAAAAGCCTCCGAGGAGACGATCCGTCAGCTCTCTCAGGAGACCAAGGAAACATCGATCCGTGCCGAGTCTTCGGCTCATCAGCAAGCAAAATCTGAGCAGAAGAGTGTGGAAATGGCGCCAGCGAAAAAAACTGCGGCTGGACTCCTGCATCTCCAAGAAGAGAAACTTGCGCTGGAAGCAACACACAAAGAACAGGAAGCGCGAATTGCGCAACTTGTGAGCCAGGCAACCGGTTACGAGCACCGCATCGACTTCCTTGAAGACCAGATCGACAGACTGCAAAGCCAAGTGGACGAGCGAAACAGCAACGACAACGTCTCCGATCAGCAGCAGCAACATGACGTTTCTTTGTCGTCAAAGCCCCCTCAGCAGCAAGACGCTACAAAAGACGAGACCATTCGGGAGCTGCGCCGCCAAGTGCTCGATCTGCAGGACCAGCTGCAGCATTTTGGAGAAGAGCAAGCTGCGCGAGACTTGGAGCAGGAGCGCAGCGAACTGGCGGAGATCCAGGCCGCTCGACAGGAGCTCCAGAAGAAGAATGAGCATGTGATCAAGATCAAGAAGCGCAAGGCGCTCATGGCGACGTTCAAGCAGCATCTGAACACGGTCGTCAACGAGCTTCAGCGCGGTCTGGACGAACACTCGGCTGCGTTCCGAGATGCGTGTGAGTTTCGCGATGCACATCGCAAGAGAATAGCAGCGCTGGAGGCAGAAGCCGTCGCATCAGCAGCATCAGCAAAAGAGGATGATGACGCACTGCCTGCAGAAGGAGCATCGACGGAAGATCCAGTTGCTTCTCCTGTAGAGAGTTCTACGCCTCTCTCAAGTGACAAGGCAGCAGCAGACGAGTTTGAAGAGTACCTGGTGATGAACAGCGGCGTGGTGATCAAGGCTGGCGCGAGCTTCAAGCTGCCGGTTTTCTGCGAGAAGAAAGGCTGGCGCGTAGTGTGGAAGTTCTCGGTCAAGGAGGAAAGTGCGGACGTTGGTTTTGGACTGACTGCCGGCGACAACAAGAAGCGAAATGATGAGCACAAGACGATCGTGTTCCCTAACCGCGTGAACTCATTGTCGGGAGTGTACAACGTCGAAGATGAGAACGGCACGACGCTCGTGTTTGAATGGGACAACACATTCTCGTGGCTGAACGAGAAAACGCTCGACTACCACGTGTCTCTGCAAGAGCCACTATCCCCCGCGAAGCAGCAGGTGAAGGTCCAAGAGCGGGCGATTTTGAGCTCCGCCAAGGAGCTCCGAGACGGACTCGCGATTCTCACAGAAGAAACCGACCGCCGCGCGCAATTGAAGAGCGCAGTGGAACATCTGCACGAATCCGAACAGGAAAAAGACGCGTATCTGGAGCAGTTCACAGCGCGCAAGGAAGATATTTTGAAGCAGAAGACCGACCTGCAGGCGCAGATGGAGGAGCTTAAGACCGCACTCAGCAGCATGGTATCGGAGCAGGACGAGATCGAGGACGACACGCGCACGCTGCTCAAGGCGTGGGACGACGCGCAGGCCGAGCGCGAAGACGCCGAGACGACGGTGCGACTCGCTGAGACCAGCCAACTGGAGCTGCTCGCGGCGCAGCTGGAGGAGCAGGTCCAGGCGCTTGAGCAGTCGCTGCTTTCGTTCCAAGACTGCCTATCAACTACATCATGAGCTACCCACGCAATAAAGAACTACTCTCAAGGGGCAAAGAGTAGGAGAACCCATAGAACATCAAATCCTTTCTCAACAGAGACATCGGGTCAACTTGTTTAAATATACATGGACGTACGAGATGTAGCTCACCGCTTTGAAAGCCTCACTTGATTGTCAGAATGTCCTGCACGGACGGTGGGATCTCGCCGCCGAAGAGCCGCTTGAAGACGCCAACCTGGTCCCAGCAGTGGTGCTGCTCGGCGATGTGCGCGTCCTGGAAGATCACGTACGTCGTGACCGTGAACGTGAGGTCGCTCGACTTGATCGCCATGAGCGCCACTTTCATCGTCGGCGGGCAGTCCTCAGATGAGCAGACGCTCTCCAGCTGCGACTGCGACGCGATCTCGCCCTGGATGCGCCACTTGGTCAAAATCTATTAGTAAAGGGCAAGACATCGGTCAGTCAGCATCAGAGTGGAAGAACATGGCTCTCATTGTAGTAGGGATTCACTAACATACCATTTCGCCGTCTGGAAGGTGCGGACGCAGCTCGACAATGTCCACCGCGATCGTCGCGAACACCGAGCGGATCATGTTCCACAGACTGATGGTCTGCAGCTGGCCGAACGCGTCCCACTCGCGCACACCAACGCCAATGCGGCAGTCCTGGTGCCACACGCGCGACGCATCGCCGATCGTCAGAAAGGACGCATTCAGCTGCTCGACCATCTCGGTTACAACTTTGGTTCGCTCCGAGAGCAGTCGCTGGATGTTCTCGCGACTGCCGCGGCCGGCGATCATCACCGAGCCGTTCTTGCCCAGTAGCAGCGTCTGCTTCAGGTGCAGGTTGTCGCGCTCAAGGCTGCGCACGCGCGCCTCCAGGTCCGTGAGTTTCGTGTGGCGCGACGCTGCGTGACGGCCGTTGCTGCTACTCTTGTCGCTCTTGTCGCTCTGGTTGTCGTCGAAATCGTCCTCGCTAATGACATACAAAACACACACTCATCAACAAATTTGAATGAAAATGGTCGAAGCTCTACGTGTGTAGTCAGCCCCACAAATAACGCACTCTGGCACGCCGCTAGCCCCGAAATCTGCATCGAGTCTCTGCAACGCGAGTTCATTCTCTCGCTTGGCACTGAAGCTCACACCACCAGCTGAATTGCGCGCACGGGATTCAGAGGCCAAGCTGCTCGCCATGTCTTTCCCATTCATACTGTTTGCTGCTGCCGCGCAGGCACAAGTTCAACAAGAGTGAGGCTCGTGTCAGAGCTAAGCAATACCTTAACGACACCCTGTAACGACACACACACACCTCGACTTCTCCCCGCTGGTGCAAGATCGCGGCTGCCGTTGGGGGCTTGAAGAACTGCTGCTCCTGCTCTGTCCAGTTGCGGTGCCGCGCCGCCTGTCGTCGCAAGCCGCGGTCGCTTCTGCTGAGCCCCCGCCCCTGCGCGGCTCAGCTGGGTCTCGTCATTCGCTCCGCGGCTGCTCGAGTGGGCATTGGCATTGCCACCGGCGTTGCTGTTGTTGGGGTCGTGGTCGTCCACTTCGCCGACGCTGCTAAGGAACTCAGAGATCGCAATGTACTCCGGGTCGGCAAAGCGCCGCTTCGCGCCACCGTTAGATGCGAGCGATGCGGCGATCGCGGCTGCCGCTGCGGCCGAGCTGCTGGAGCCCGCAGGTGGTGCGCTCATGCGTCTCCGGTCTCTCTGCTTGTGCTTGGACTGGGCTGGTGGAATGAATGAATTGTGAAATGCCATTCGTAGTTTGTGTGCAACTTTCGCTTTTAATAGAGCGCCTTCACTTTCTCGCACTGTAGCCACACGATTAGAAGAGCGCTCTTGTAAAAGAACGACTGACAGTAGACGCTGGTTGAATGCTCTCTTGGCCCACGAGTGGCGCCATCATTTCCTTTGCGACCCAGGTCAGCCAGGAAAGCACGAGCGAGAATGGCGGAGCTGAAGAACTGGCTGGCGGAGTGGCCTGCCGTGCGCGAGAGCGTCGACGACCTCGTGCTCAGCCTCAAGCGCAGGTGCGGCGTCGCATGCCACATATGCTGCTGCTATTATTATTGTTGCTATGGTGCTACTGTTGTGCGGTGTGGTTAATGTTGTGGTTGTGTGGATGGGATGCTGTTTGTTGGGTTGGCGTGTTGCTGTTGCTTTATTCCAGACAATTGACGGGCTCGTATGACACGGCGAAGAGGACGACCATGCTTTTGAACAAAGTGGTGCGTATAGGAGTGTGCATTGTACCAGTGCTGCTGTGTGGGTCAAGGGTCTTATTGCTCTTGTGAATGCGTTTGTTTGTGTGCAGCTTGAGACAGTGGAGTGGTCGACTGCAGGCGAGATCATGGACAAAGTTCGCCAGCTGGGACACATGCTCACCAAGGCGCACTCGCACGGTAACGAAAAGATTATGGTTTTGTTCTACTGCTGTACAGGCGGGTATGGTGCTTACGCTATCGATCTGTTATGACTGACTACAACAGAACTGGCGATTGGCAACGTCGTGCGCCGCGTGCTCTACATCATCCGCGAAGAGTACATGAGCGCGCTGAAGACCGAGTCGGAGACCAAGTCGCCGCTTCTCGACGCGCCGAAGAACAGCGGGCCGCTGAGTAGCAGTAGCCGCGGCAACAACTACCAGTCGCGTTCGCTCGGCACGATCCTGACCCCCGGCACCGACACGGACCTCTCGATCCCGATCACCGACCTCAAGCTCGTACGTATTGTCACGTGATGCCATGATCTGATACCTGCTAGCTCTCTATGAGTGCCTGGTGCTAATCGTTGTCGTTTGACTTCCATGTGCACACTACGCACAGTCTGTGAACGAAGGCATCGCAGAGCTAATCGACGAGATCGACAGCCTGCACGTGAACATCGCCGACCAAGCCATGGAGTACATTCACGCAGAGTACGTCTTCTCTATGATACATCTATCGTATTAGCACTGTTGATTCAATCAGCTAGCCTAACTCGTAATTGGATTATGGCATTGCAGCGAAGTGATCCTGACGTTCGGGCAGTCGACGTCCGTGGAAGAGTTCCTGAAGACGGCAGCGAAGAAGCGCCAGTTCAAAGTGGTAGTAGTCGAGTCGGCGCCGACGCTCAACGGGCAGCACATGGCGCACTCGCTCTCGCAGCACGGCATTGACGTGACGGTCATCCCGGACAGCGCTGTGTTCGCGATGATGGCGCGCGTGAACAAAGTGGTGATCCCGGCGGCCGCCGTGGTCGCGAACGGCGGACTCATCGCGCAGTCGGGGCTGCAGAACATCGCGCTCGCGGCCAAGAAGTACTCGGTGCCCGTGGTGTGCGTTGCCGGTCTGATCAAGCTCTGTCCGCTCTACGCGCACGACCTGGACGTGCTCAACGAGCTTATCGCGCCGTCCAATATCTACAACTACGAGGACACGGTCGAGAACGTACGTACCATATTGTGGAAAGTTGGTTGGGAAACCATTTTCATTGGATCATTTTCTAACATTGTTGACGGCCTTTTGTCTGTGCGATTCTGTCTATCTATCATGCAGTTGGAAGTGCTGAACCCTGCGTACGACTACGTGCCGCCCGAGTTTGTGAGTCTTTATATTACCAACACGGGCGCGCACCAGCCGTCGTACATCTACCGCCTGCTCGCCGAGTACTACTCGCCGCAAGACTACCAGTTAGCATAGGCTTTGCGTAGGTGTAGCTTAGTTCGTAGCTCTAGGTTGTTTAGCTTTAGCCCAATAGCGACCGCGCCGAGAGCTTGGTGCTCTGCAGGAACGGGTGTGAGTGGTACATGCGCTGGATGACCGCGAGCTGCTGGGACACGAGCAGCCCTTCTTCAATCAAATCATTGAGGTCTTCCTCGAAGCGCTCCTGCTCCTCCTCCTGGAAGAACGCCTTGTAGTTGTCGAAAATGTCGCGCAGCTGGTGCAGCAGCAGGATGAGGAATCCGAGGTCGCGTACGCCGAGCATGGCTGCGTTTTCTCCTTGCAGGCCGCTGCGGTTCTGCTTGTTGAGCAGCCGCTCGATGTCGCGCAGGTTGTTGCGCAGGAAGCCCGCGATCTCGCTTGGGTCGTAGAACAGTCGCTCGCTCGTGCGCTTGTAGATGTACGAGAACAGGTTACGCGTGAGCGTGTAGAGCCCGCCGAATACGATGAACGTCGGCACGGTCGCCATGATCTGCAGGTTGAGCTGGTTCGCATGCATGAGCTCGTCGATGGCGCCCATCGCGACCATGAGCTCCTTCTTGATGAACTGCACCTGGATGAGCAGCATGCGCACGATGTCGCCCGACATGAGGTTCTTGAGCGCGCTCGAGAGCTGCTTCTCGTACTGGAGCGACACAACCGACATGTCCATGTCGTTCATCACGCGCTGGAGCTCCTCGGGGGTCACGGTCGGGTTCGTGTCCTTGACAAAGTCCGAGAGCATGCGCTGGAGGCTGAGCTTTGTGTCTAGCAGCGCGCCGGGGTCCTGAATCTCAGGCTTCTGGTTCAGGATCACCTCGCCCACAATAGCCCTGTAGGTAGGTATCATGGATCGTGAAATGGGTTCGTTAGTGAGTTCTACCATGTGTCATTCAAGCATATCGATCACCGCACACTACTTACTGGATCGGCTCGATCATGTGCTCGTTGAAAAACTCCTGGAGCGCGACGCGGAAGGTCTTCGCCGCCGCCTGGAACTCCTTCTGGTTGTTGAGCACCCAGATGCCGCCCGTGGTCACGCACAAAGCAGCCACGGTGACGTGCAGCCATCGCTGACGAAGCTTGGACGGGATGCGGCACGGCGCCAGCGCGCTTGTGAAGCAGGACGCGAACTGGTCCTGCGCACGCTTGAAGCGGTTCAGATTCTCCTCCAGGCGCTGCAGCGACGCCAGCACGTCCTCCGCGTTAGTGACGCCGTCCTTCCCGACCGCGAACAGCAGATCGCCTGGTGGTTTACACGCAAGGGACAACTATCAGTAAACCACATACCATACAGAGCCTCTAAGTCCTGTTGGCTTTGAAAGCCTGTGTACCCAGCTCAAACGAGATGAACGGCAGCGACTCGACTTTCAGGAACACGCCCTGGCCTTTTCGCGGCGCCACGACGCCGAACGTGCTGTACGTGAGCTCCAGAAGCCTCATGCCGCTGCGCATCTCCTGCACCAGCTGGTCGAAGTTGACAAAGTTGCGCATCGACTTGGTCGTCAGCTCCTTAAGCATGCCCACTTTTTTCTAATAGGGACAAAACACCAAACAGTGAGAGCAGCGTTAGACGTATACGTACGCTGCGCAAGTACTGTGGGAGGAGCTCTAGACGTACCAGGTGCTCCTCCAGCGTGGCTTCCAGGCTGCGGATCTTCTCGCCGATGGAGATTCGCTCCGAACTGCAAGGAAGAGCAAAGAAGAAGGCGTCAGATCTACAGGGATCTCCATATCATATGCAGCAGCACACACAGCTACTTTGCGTATACCTCGGCAGCAGCCATTCGAGTGGCCCCTCTTGGATCGTCGCGCGCACCTGGCGCTTGCGCAGCTTCTTCCAGAATGCGATCGTCCTTGGGAGCGAGTCGATCGTGCGCACGATGTCGATGAGCGCGTTGTGCAGCTTGTAGGTCGTCACGTGGGCCCAGAGCAGCTTGAGCCCCTTCTCGAGCGTCTCCTTTTGCGCGGCTGAATACACGTGCGCGCCGTCCACCTCGGCGAACAGGCGCTGCTGCTGCAGCATGTGGTGCACTTGGTGCAGCGCGTCGGTGATCGCGCCGGTCGAGTGGCTCGGCACGGGCACCGAGTAGCACTGTGACACGGCGGCGAGCGCCGTGGCGAGTACGTCAGCGTTCGGGCACGACTGGCGGCTCAGCACCACCAGCTCTTTGAGCGTGGTGGATGTCACGGATGCGTTGGTCATGGCGGCGGGCTCCATTCTTGTGCGCGATTGAGATGAGATGATGGCGAGCCGCTCCTGAGTTGTTGCGTGTCAGCCACAACAATGTATGTGGATATGAGTTTCGTTGACACGCGAGCAAAGATGAACGATCACGAAAAAAGTGCATATCTGTCCAATCTCAATCATTTTGAAAAAATACACTTTTATCCCAACACTTCTTTTTGACAGGACGATGCCAGACGACCCCATGCAGAACAGCAGGCTCTAGAGAAATGCACCACCGGCAGGACGGAAGTTGCCTCTTCGCACACGCTACGCATCCTCGACTTCTCGTAGAGCGAGCTGCTTCACCCCACTCAGCCTAAGCCTAAGGCTTCACTGCACAACGCAAATGACAGACGCGTTGCTACCAGTTAGTCGACTCTCAAGTGCAATAAGATCATGATTCACTGCTGCTCCAAACGATGTTTTTTCATTTTCTGTGCGCTGTTGCATGGTGTCTGTACTCATACTAAAGCACCACCACGCTCCCCGTTTCTCCGTTCTTCTTCATTTCTCACGATCTGTACACATATGCGCTCCTTCTTGTTTCTTCTTGCTTCTTACTCTTACTCTTCTTACTCTTTCAGCGCATCAAAGGCCTTGATGACGTCCTGCGGGGCCTGGACGAGCTCGATGAGCACGCCCTCGCCCGAGAGCGGGGTCGCGTCGTTGCCCTTCGGGTGGATGAACACGACGTCGAAGCCCGCCGCGCCTTTGCGAATGCCTCCAGGCGTGAAGCGCACGCCTTTCTCTGTGAGCTCTGAGACCGCGGCCGGCAGGTCGTCGATCCAGAGACCGATGTGATTGAGCGGCGGCACGTGCACTTTCGGGGACTTGGTCGCGTCGATCGGCTGCATGATGTCCACTTCGACCGCGAACGGGCCGCGGCCGCACTGCAGGATATCCTCGTCCACGTTCTCACGCTCGCTGCGGAAGTCGCCCTTCTTCGTGAGTCCGAAGATGTCCACCCACAGGTGGCTCAGCGCCTGCTTGTTCGTGCCGCCGATCGCGATCTGCTGCAGCCCAAGCACGCGAAAGCTCGATTTCTATAGGGAGCAAAGCGCGGGCGTGGTTAGTGATGGGTGGCATCCATCCAGACATTGAGACTTATATGGAGAGGGACGTACGCTGGCGCGCTGCTGGTACTGGAGCGCGTGGCGCGGCGCCACGATCCGCTGCGCGACTCGTCGTGCGGCCCACATGACACGTCGGACGTCTGCTGCTGCTGCGGATGTGAATGCGGTGGTGGTGGCTTTGCGATTATGGTGCGCTGGCAAGAAGGCTCCGATCTTCAACTGGGGCAAAGACGTGCGACGTGTACACTTGAGTAAAGTATGGCTCTTCCAAACAACAAAATGAAGCAACAGGATGAGCTTCTTAGTGTGAGAGTGCTTTCACAGATTGCTCAGCATAATCACAGTATAAGAGGTTTGTTGTCTAGAGCTGTTATTTAGTGAAAGACTAAATTGAATCATTTACCCACTACCCAAATATCCACATCTAAATGCATGGGATGTGTGATAGGCTTTTGACTACACTTTAGCCTTCAGCTCGTTCATCCCATTAATCCATGATCCATTTACCCGCACATGTTTTGCATGTGTGAAAGGGTGGGTTGCTTGAAGTGATCACCCTTGATGAGAGGGTGACACATTTCGGTCGTGGATGAATGTGTGAACGGGTGATCCTCCAGCGATCCCCACGTATCCGCTCTGTCTGGATCGCAAGGGGGAAACAAACTGCAATACAAATACAAAGCAAACAGAGCCAACGCAACAGACAGACATGATGGGACGCGTGGCGCTGGTTCTGCAGCTCGTGGCGCTGGCCGCATGTGCCGCCCTGGCCGCCGCCACCTCTGCGCGCACGGCCGTGGTTCTCGAGTCGACCGACATCCAGCAGACACACTCCAAGTTCTTCCAGCTGCTCCAGGGTGCGTTCTTGTCTTTGGGCTACGTGCTGCTGAGTGACGTGGCCTTCATCTAACGTTGTTCATGAATATCTATATATTGTGGTTGTGCGTGTGTGAATGACAGCGCGCGGCCATGTGCTCGAGTTCTTCTCTAACGACCCGGAGTTGGCTCTGGAGAAGTACGGTGTGCGCACGTTCGACAACCTCATCGTGTTCTCGCCGCAGAAGAAGCTCGGCAAGCTCGGCAAGACTGACCTGCTCAACTTTGTCGAGACCGGCGGCAACATCCTGCTCTCGTCTAGGTACTATGTGTGCTTGTCTTGCTGTATTGGATATGCGCATGCGTGTGTATCTCTGTTTATATATAGAGAGAGGTGGTGCTCACTACATGTCTGCTCCTCCCTTTATTGATGTAACAGCACTAAGCTGACGAAAGTGCAGCGCGACTTTGCGCTCGAGTGCGGTGTCGAGTACGAGAAGAAGGGCAACTTGGTCATGGACCACGTGAATCCGATCCGCGACGGCAGTGACATCTACAACTCGGTGATTGCGGCGTCGGACTTTGTGCAGTCGGACCGCGTGGTCGGCGCTAAGCTGGCGTCTACTAGCGCCTCCAGCAAGAAGAAGCCCGTGGCGTTCTCGGGCATCGGCATGACGCTTGAGCCGAACAACATCCTGGGCTTCCACGCGCTCGTGGCACCGGCCACGGCGTACTCGGCGAACCCGGTGAAGGAGATCACGGCCAAGGTGGTGGAGAGCGACCTGCTCTTCGGCAACGAGATCGGGCTCGTGACCGCGATCCAGGCGCGCAACAACGCGCGCCTCGTGTTCGCCGGCTCGCTCGACCTGTTCAGCGACAAGTACTTCACGGACGCGTTCTCAAACGAGTTGTTTAGCGACGCGATCACCAAGTGGGCGTTCCAGGAGAGCGGCGTACTGCGCGCCACGAACGTGCAGCACCACCGCGAGGACGGCAGCAGCCCGGACAAGATGCTCAAGGACTCGCAGCGCGCCGACCAGCCGCTGACACTCTACCCGGATGCCGAGATCGCGCGCGACTCGCTTGTGTATCGCGTCAAGGACAACCTGACGTACTCGTTCGACATCCACGAGCTCAAGGACGGAAAGTGGGCACCGTACGCGGCCTCGGACGTGCAGCTCGAGTTTGTGATGCTGGACCCACACGTGCGCAAGACGATGACGCATGATGGCAAGGGTCACTTCTCGGTCACGTTCGAGGCGCCGGACACGTACGGCATCTTCCTGTTCCGCGTGATGTACCGCCGCCTGGGGCTGTCGACGATCCAGTCGTCCACGCAGGTGTCGCTGCGCCCGTTCAAGCACGACGAGTACGAGCGCTTCATCCCGGCGGCGTACCCGTACTACGTGTCTGCGTTCTCGATGATGGCCGGCGTCTTCCTCTTCAGCGCCTTCTTCCTCTTCTACCAGGAGAAGAAGTAAGCGTAGGTGTGCAGACAGAAAAGGCAGGCAGACAGGCAAGACGCTGCTGCTGCCATTTGGGGGTTATTGTAAAGGCCGTCGAGTGGCGCGTGCGATGTGGTGTGAGGTAGGTTGGCGTGGCGGCGTCCGGAAGGCGCGTGAGTCTCTCTCTTTTTGTTGCAACGTGCGCATTTGCTCCGTGATCGTCTTGGTCTTCTCGTCGTCGCCGTCCACCAGCACTCGACCAGACTTGGGCCAAATAACTGAAGGAGCAGTTAAGAAAGCTCAGAGGCAAACAGTTTTTTCTAATACCAATACCATCAACACGCCAGTGAAGCAGTTGAGCATTGAAGCGAAACAGGCTGGAACTCGAATTCGTGCGTGTCCTGTTTATGAACCCATTCCCTCCCGCACTTCACCACTGAAAGCCGAACGTGGCATTTTTTGACAGGCATGAGTGAATGAATGCCGGCGCGTTCTTCCCTATTGCAAATCCTGATACAAAACGTATCAAAAGCCAACAAACAGCGCACAAGACAGACGTACAGACAGCTCACAAGACCAATTCGCCAGCCATGCCCCCCGCTAAGAAGGTCGTGAACGGTGTCAAGACCGACGGACTCTTCAGTTGGGTGGAGGACCGCGAGGCCACACTCACAGCCGCGGACAGTACGACGCAGCAGCAGCCTTGGGGCCGCGTGCTGGACGCCGGCACGGGCCGCCACTCGCTCTCGTGGCTGCTGGGCTTCGCGGCACGCCACCCGGGCTCCATCTCCGAGGTCGTGGCGGTCACGGGCGAGCGCCCGCTCGCCAACACTCTCACGAAGGAGTTCGTGGACCACGCCGCGGGGATCCCGCTGCGCGTCTACGCCGGTAACTGGGTCAACGACGAGTTCCTGCAGGAGGAGGAGACCCAGAAGTTCGACGTCATCATCGCCGGTATTCATTAATGAATGCCTGTCTGCTTACCATTAAGTGGCGCTCCATGCTAATTGGTGCTGTGTGTGTACCGCTATGTGTGCAGACTACCTGGTTGGTGCGATCGAGGGCTTTGCGCCGTTCTACCAGGACGCGATCATCGAGCGCATCGCGCGCCACCTGAAGCCGGGCGGCCGCATCTACCTGGTCGGCTTGCAACCGCTGAGCGAGTGCGTGGCGACCAACCCGGAGTCGGAGGACGATGTGAGCGCCGCGGCGCTCGTGCAGGAGATGGCGCGCGTGCGCGACGCGTGCATTCTGCTGGCGGGCCGCCGGTGCTACCGCGAGTTCCCGATGAGCTGGTGCGAGCGCCAGCTGCGCGTCGCAGGCTTCCGCGTGGACGGCAGCATCAAGCTGGCGAACGTGTACAAGCGCGAGACCGTGCAGCGCCAGCTGCAGGTGGCGAAGAACCAGTTCATCTGGTTCAACGACGACGTGGCCCAAGAGGCGATGAACCAGAAGATCGCGACGCTCGAGAAGCGCACGGCCGCGCTCTTCGACGGCGGCAAGAAGATCCGCTTCGGCTTTGACTATGTGCTCGCCGCGAGCAAAAACGCCTAGGTAGGAAAAACAACAACAACTAACGAATAGCTATAGCAGCAGCAATAGCTTAGCAATAGTAGAGTCGAAGAGCTACGATGTAGTAGCTTCTAAACTTGTTTTTGATTTTGTCACAATGCGATTGGGTTTTGTGCACTTAATGCTACTACAGCTTCTGCGTCGTGAGCTGGACGTGCAGGTAGAGCTCCTTAACCGTGAACAGGTTGATGCGCTTGCACCTGGGGTCCATGGGCTTCTGGTAGAGCTCGAGCGCCAGTGTCCCGCCCTTCGCAACCTCGTCCATCTCGAGCAGCGCCCAGCAGCGGCAGCTTTTCTTGCGCTTCTTGGGCTTATAGTGGTAGAACTCGAAAAAGATTGCTGCGCCGCCTAGAGGGACACAATGTGGACATGTTTGAACATGCAGTGAGCTTCTTTGCAGCCATACGAGAGAGACAGTGAGGAAGGAAGGCAAACGTGTCCCCAACAGAGATGCAGTACTGTTTACGTACGGTCATCCATGTCCTTCAGACTCGTCTCCAGTTGGACACTTTGACTCGCAGCGAACGACACGTGCTGCGCGTCCGCGCAAGTGCCGACCTGGGTCTCGATCTTCTCGCCCATAGCTTTGCCGTCGCGATCTGCAAGCATTGTTCACATCAGAACGACACGAGAATACGTCCACCTCAGTGTCATGTGTCCTTCTCGCCAGCCAGTCAGTGACGAAGAGCTACTGTTCTACCAAAGACCGAGACCACGATCGTCGGGTTCGTGTACACGCTGGCGTTCTTGAGCCCGATTTTGCTGATCTTCACGTTGAGGTACGTCCCACCAGGGGCTCGAGTCGCCATCGCTCGTGGCATGTTCGTAGCATCATCCATGGCTTCGAGGGCTTGAGCCTTTGCTGCGTCCGAGGCGGCCACGAGGTCGTCGTCCAGCTCATTCTCGGCGTCGGCGTCCACGACCTGGACGGTGGACACTTTCTTCGCGGGGCGGCCGACGTTGCCTAGGTCGACCGGGAAGACCTGCGGGGCGTCCGAGAGCACGGAGCAGAGCACTTCGAGGATATCCTCCATGTCCTCCTTCGTGGGCGAGTTGCCCTCGCCGTCCACGGAGCTGAGGCATTTCGCGCGTAGATCAAGCGAGCCCGCGACTTTCTCTATTGTTCTCTATACATACATAATACCACAACACGCGAAACTCAGCCGTACAGTCCACCATTCATAGATTCTCATGCAATTTCAACACAACGCCCAACCGTTTGGTCCTTGCTGAGCTGGTGGAACTGCGGAAGCTCTTGGGTCATTTGCGCCGCGAGTCTTCAGAGAGCATGAGGATTAGGATTAGACCACACATACACACACGCACACATCAGCAGCCGAGAAGGGAGAAGAAACACGCCAGCATTACCAATAGGAGAGCAAACTCAGTTAATAGCAACACGCACGACACAAAAGGTTTCCAGCACAATCCCAGCATGCGTTGAACTGAGAGTCATCATCGTTATGTCACCATGCATGACGCATGACGCACCGCTCGTAGGCCTCGACCGCCTCAATCACCTGGCCCCAGCCGTCGGTCTCCACGGCGCGCTGCAGGTCCTTGCACCAGAGCGCGTGGCGCTTCTTAAGCTCCTCCATCGTGTCGGACTCTCTCTCTCTCTCTCTCTCTCTCTCTCTCTCTCTCTCTCTGTGAGCTCTGAGCTCAGGTTGTGTGCTGCTAAAGTAACAATAGAGGAAAAGAATAGCGAATTGCGGCGTCTTTTCGCCACTCCCTTCTTCCCAGGACCCTCCGCGTCTTCGAGAACCTGAGACTTGAGGCTTGAGACTTGACTGACTGCCTTGGCGTTGTGGTCAAAACGTTCTTCATTGATTTATTAGAATTAATCCCCAAAATTTACACGGGCCCTATTATTGTACACGACGAACTATTGGATATGCTACGATCCCTTCTCTCTCTCTCAGTATGTGTGGGTATTGCGTCCTGGCAGCAAGCGACACCAGCAGCATCAGCTTCTTCTTCTTCTTCATCATCTCTGTCCTCGCTCTTGATTTCCTCAGCTTTCTTCACGCGTTCTCGACAATGTTGTCGATGTCTTTTTTTACATCATCGGCGGCGACACGCGCTTCGTGAGGTGCCTGCGCAAGCGGAACCAGCGCGCGCGCAGCAGCTGCTTGCGGAGCTCTTCCTCGGGCAGCACGTGCAGCAAAAAGTCCACCAGGTACGCCGCCCCCTCCATGCCGAACGCCACCTCCAGATACTGGAAAAAGAAACTCGCCGACGTGCGCGACTTGCCAAACTGCCGCGCCTGGCGCTGGAACAGGTGGAACAGGTTCGGGTTGTGCTGGCAATCGTCCCACACGGCGTCCAGGATCGCCTTGTTGAGCGTCTCAGCCACGTCGTGGTCGAACGGCTTCATCCATGCGAGCTCCGAGCGCATCTGCTCGTCGATCAGCTCGATCAGACACCGGTCCATCTCTTCCACGCCGAGCCACATGCGCCGCCGGATTGCAGGGTCGATCACAGCGTTTGCAGTTGTACCCGGATCTGTATCTATGTCTGCATCTGTAGCTCCTCGCTTTCCTTGCTCTGTAATATCTGCTCCGTCCTCATCACCATCTCCCTCTTTCTGCTCTTCATCTCCATTTGCAGCTCTTCCTTCTCGTTCTAACCTGGCGTGTTGCACTTCTCGAAACGACATGGGGCGAGAACGCGTCCGTGGTCCCAGCGAACTCTGTCCGGATGGCTGTGACGACAAGGACGATGACGACAACGACGGCTGCAACTGCTCCTCTGCGAGCAAGTAGTACCCGTTCACATTGAAGATCGTCGGCAGGATGTAGCCGAGCGTGAGCGCGATGCGGCCGCCGCGCCGGATCGGCTTGAGCCCCTGGAGCGGGCAGATGCTCTGCTCCGTGCCCTCGTGGTCGTTCGTGATGAGCGTGATGGAGAGGTCGAGCATGGTGCTGAGCAGCAGCAGCTCGACCGTGCCCACACGATGGTGGTGCTTAGACTTGAACTCGTGCAGCTTCTTCTTGAGCTCCACGGTGCTCGTGCGGAAGTGTGTCTCTAGCGCGTGAATGTGCAGCAGTCCGTAATTCGCGAGCGCCTGGCGCAGGATATCGACGCCCTGCGAAAGCTGCTCGTGCGTTGAGTCAGTGCCTTTCTCCGGAATGCCCGTCATCGCGTCGTAGAGCCGCTTGTCGAGATCGTTGAACTGCTGCAGCTGGTACAGCACACAGTAGAGTGCTGTAGCTCCCTCAAGCGGCCGGTAGAGCTGCTTGAAGCCGCGCTGCTGCAGGATGCGCGTCATCTTGTTGTGCGTCACGTGGAACGACGAGTACTGGCACGAGCACTCGAACTTGAGGCACATGGCCATGTTGCGCGCGCGGTCGTCCAGCAGATTCGCCTCGAGCTCGTCGTAGCGCGACCCGGAGGACTTCATGCGCTCGTGGCGCCACTGCTGGCGCAGCGCCTGCTGCTGCTTGAGCTCCCACTCCTGCGACCTGACGGACGCGTCGATGTCCGCGACCTGGTCGAACGCAGTCTGACGGGCTCCTTCCTCTCCGTCGCCCGCCATTAGCGACGCGCGCGACGGCTGGTGCTCGGCCACGTGGTCGAGACAGAGCACACAGCTCTCGAGCGGGTTGCTCTGGAACACCACGCCACCGCGTCCAAAGCCGGCGTCAAAGTTGCAGAAGCAACGCAATACGAGCGGCGCACGCGGGTCCATGAAGCGGCTGAGGCGCATGCTCGAGTTCTCCAGCAGCTTGCCCAAGTACGCGTTGAGCTCGTCGCAGCGGCGCGCGAGGAATCTGCGGCGCTTGTGCAGCCGGAAGAACGCACGCCGCAGGTGCACTCGGGGTGGGCGGATGTTGGCCATCATGAGCGGGAACGCGCCGCGCAGCTGCGTGTCCAGCCCCTGGAACTCGTGGAACGTGCGGAAGACCTGCCATGACGTCTCCAGCGCACGGCCGCCGTGCTGCGCGCACTGGAAGACCACGCGTGTGGATATCTGGAACTCGGGGTGCTCCATGATCGACGCGTCAAACTGGAAGCTGCTGACGGTGACGCTGACGCGCAGGATCGCCGTGACGTCGCGCACGGCCACGCGCTGTAGGGGCTGCGCGGCGTTGGACGCGTCCGCCGTCTCGCCCATGTATACAGGAAGTCTACTACTCTACGGATACGGATGCGGACGGCTGCAGGAATCGATCTGGCGTGTCAGGGTCAGGTTGGCTGGCAGTTACGGCGGTGGTGGTTGGTTGATTGGCTGGCTGGCTGGCTGGATGGATTGACTAATAAGCGACTTGCCGCTTCTGCTGAATTGGAATGGCGTGACCTGCTTAGCTGTTGCTACTGCTGCTGTACGCTCGCTCTGCGGCTGGCTGGACGGCCAACAAACAAACCGCCTGTGCTGTGATCTGGCTGGTGCTGCGGATGGATCGGTCTGGATCGGTCTGGATCTGGCTGGTTCTGTTTTGAGTCTGAACCGCGCGCGCATTAATAGCCGTTTCGCGCCGCCGCCGTGTGTTTTCGAGTGAGGGTCGAGGGTTCTTCTTCTGTTGCGACCGGCCGCGTCGAGCGAACGTGTTGGCTGCTTTTGTTTTTGTTCGGCCGTCCGTCCACAGAGTGAGACTGAAAGGCGCGCGCCGAAAAAAATCGATCGAATTGGAGGAGAATGGCATGAGTTGAGTTGCTTTGGGTTTTGGCTTCCGGCCAGCAGTCTTTTTGCTGCTGCTGCTGGTTTTTTATATGGAAGTTTGTAGCGGGCGGCGCCATCTGGTGTCAGCCAAATGTTGCAAGCAGCTGGCTGGTCGCCCGATCCCGAAGAGACCGGGGTGGGACTTTTGAAGATGGTTATTATAGAGCGTTGCATCGGAAACGAGAAGAAAGGGTCAGCACCGAGTCTCATTTTGAAGCCACATTTGGGCCAAAAAGGTCAGCAAAGCCAAGGCCTTTTGCGTCAATCCCGTGGATTGAGAACCAGTCAGCGATACAAATAAATAAGAGGTGTATCCACTTGAAATTTTGTCCGACAGGTCTCGGGGAGGAAGTCTCACAATGATGATGATGAAGAAGAAACCAAAGTCTCTTGACAGAGAAAAGTCGTCGTCGGCGCTTGAGAATGCTGTGAGAAAATGAGCCACAGGCAGGACCAACGCGCTGCAGCGGACCCAGAGGCGCCAAAAAAGTGTCCAAACCAGGGCTCAGAAGATCGTCTCTGCCGTTTCGAGTCGAGTTTCAAACGCCGTTTGGCTGAACCAGATGGTGCATAACTGCGGATTCCGCAATTCCATCTGGTTCGCTTGATGATCCCACTCTTTTTGGAGGATTGATAAACGCAGTGTTTGATGCGTGTACAGGCTGTGAGAACGCCAAGGTGCGTCAACAGACAGCTTCCAATTTGCCACAAGATTTTTCATATCTAGCAACATTTACTTGAGCGTATGAAATTTCATAAACTGTGGTTAGTGGTTCAAGAAGTGAAAGAAATGTGCGCAGGGATGCTGACGTATCCCCTCTACAACTCGATTCGAACAAGGCTTCAGCGGATTCGCCAGGAGAAAGAGCTATACGGCCAGTTGGCGCCAAAACAAAAACACAAAAACTCCTGCGAAAAAAAGCAAGCTGGGATACGAACTAAGCCAACAGCTCGGCAAAATGGCGACGAACAATGCGCGCTGGAACGCGCTCACGGCGAGTGAGACCGAGTTCCTGGTAGAGTGCTCCGCGCGTGCATATTAGTATATTGTTCATGATGAGCAGTGCCAATTACTAACGGACTGTGGACACACACTCATTTGCAGGCAGAGCAAGAGCTCATCACGATCCTCCCGCACTTCCAGATCAAAGAGAACAGCGGCGTGCTCAACTTCATCGGCGTACGTCGTGCATACTCAATTACTCAATGATGTACGCATTATGGAGAACACAGACTAACACCATTGCTAAACACTGCGAACTGCATGCATAGGGCGACTTTGGTCCGTTCCAGCCGGGCATCACGACGCAAGTGCCGCTGTGGCTGGCGATCATGCTTAAGCAGCTGAACAAGTGTCGGATCATCCAGCCGTCGTGGTTCTCCGTCGGTACGTGCACCAACACAACGCGCTGCGAATAAGCAATGGCTGGGATATGATGTGCTGTGAAAGTGGTTTTTAATATCATGTCGTTTGCTTCACACAAACTACCAGAGTTCCTCTCGTCGCGACTGGAACAGGAGAAGAACAGCGAGATCTTCGAAGAGCTCCCATTCCACTACTTGGAGATCGCGTCACTATTATTTAAGAAGTGTGTGGCTCTAGTTCTTTTTGTCTTGGAGGTATGCATCTGCCGGATCTACTAACACGACACCAATGTTGCGTTTGGTTTGCTCTGCTTGTTATATGTGCAGTGCGACAGAAGACATTGAGCACGTCGAGCACATCCGATCGCTCCTGGAAGACATCCAGAACGTCCGCCAGGACAAGATCCGCAATGGTCTCTACAAGATCTCTAGCGATGTGCAGAGCGGTGGTACAGCGTACGCTATCCAGGTAATGCATTGCAATTGCTCACACTCGTTTGGCTGCTTTAGGCTAATGCCGTACTGGCATCGTTTAACTCTCTCTTCCTATATGCATCGCGGTAGATGAACAACATCTCGGCTCTCGAGATCAACTCTGTGCGGCAGTTCATGATTGGGGTGAGCGTCATTGCTGCCTTTGGTCACGAGTATATTTTGGATGATTGTCTGACAAGCTTGTGTGCGTTGTTTGCTGTCATCAGTCTCTGAGCAAGTTCTACCGTCTCGCGACTCTCAATGAGGATAACGGTGCGTTCCGAAGCAACTCTAGTAACAAACTAATGACCTTCTGGAGCCACAAAACACCCATGCATATCAACTGACTGACTTCATCTCTTACTTTCCCATTTCAGGAGACGAAGAGTTTTCGACCCAGACCCAGAGCCAAATGTACTCGGAGCCTTCATCAGGTATGGTCGTGCACAGTTTTCTAATAGCTGTTGGGATGTTTGGATACACTCAAGAGCTCACAAATGCGTCGTCGTTTTTCTCCGTTACTGTCATAGCGGGCGAGGCACCAGTTCCTCGACTTCGTCGCTTCCGATAAAGCTGTTGGCACTGCTACTGCTGCCTCTGTCATAACGCAAGATGGGGCCAATGCAGGTTTGCAAAATGCTACAAGTTGGTTCAAATTGAGCTTCATTTCTTAACGTTTCGCGTAGCGACTGTGAAATACGACCCAAGCGAGCAGCCTTCCCGATGAGCTGCTGGACTTCACTCGCGCATTCACAGCCAGTAGGAGGGAATAAAATAGGGAGGTTTACGTATAAAGAGTTGTAGAGAATCGGAGAAGGAGGCTTACAGTTCACATCCACGGGCTTTCTTCTACTGCAGGGTTGGCGACACCCATCAAGAGCTCCAAAAGGCGGCCAAGTCACGCTCACTCAATACGAGCTCGGCAAGTACGCGTTGCTCCGGTACGACGCTGTTTTTCGTGCGTTCTGCCGCGCCGGCGGGAGCTCTTGGTAGTGGAACTGGTCTCCCATGCCTCGGGAGTTGGGCTGCGGCGCTGCTGCTGTTGGTGGCGCTCGTGGCCCTGCTGAACCTGAGCCTGCTGGTACTGAGCCTGGGATTACAGCTGCCGCCTTCTGGCTGCGTGGAGTGAGCACCGCGACGGGGTTAACCTGGATCACGGGGTTCTTCAGATGAGCCGTAGCTTCCGCGGCGGCGCGCTCCCGCTCGCGCTTGTCCTCCTCGGCAGCCGCGACACAGCACACGCCACAGAGCGCCGCGCACGCGAGGCATCCGCACACATCCTCTGCGTCGTTCATGGTTTGTAGCTCTTAGAAGTGGTGGTAAGTGGTGTCAGGCAGTCGAATCAAAATGCACAGGACCGGGCTGGTTTCACACGCTGATTGCCTGGAAAATTGGATGTGATGGTGCGCTCAGGTGCTGCTGCTGTGCGTATGTGCTATGTAGTGGAGGGTGTTTTGGAGTTTGGAGTTTGGCATCGAGCCAGGGAGGTTTCCATTTTCGTGCAGTGCGATGCGCAGAAACTAACCGACTTCCATGCAGCAGCGCAAACGATGCACTGAGTTCTAAATTGGAAAGTCCAGTGCTGTTGGTTTTTCTTTCTTTTTTTCAAGTTGGCTGGACAATCGCACTTTTGACGCCTGCACATCGCATGCAACGCGCTGCAAAACCAGCAGCACAAAGCCAAGCAAGAGCAGCGCGTGGCGAGGTGATGGCTTGAGAGAGCGTGTGACGAGAGGTGAGTCCCACATCTGGAAATCGGTGCGCGGGAGTGCGAGTGTGAAGCTTCGATGCATTTGCACGAAAGTTTTGCTCGCTTCACGCCTTTTCATGACCCCATTTTGCGTCTTCGTACTTAGTGGGGAAAGTGGTGGTCTCTAGCGCGCACTTAACAGACAAGTGACGTACTTGATTTGCGACTGCGGAATTAAATCAAACATGCCAACATGTCGTACTTTACTGAAGCGATCAGAATGGTGGATAGATTTTCGTACTTTAATGAAGCGAACAGAATAGCATTGGAGCAGAGCGATCGATCGATCAATCCACACGAAGAGCTACAAACGAACGCACCTGCATTGCATGCTCTTGCTGCGTGCCGCTCGTCACTAACGCTACATTTGCCACTCTCTGCTGCAGAAGTATTCCCACCTTTCACCTCACCTCCTCTACCACCACCACCACATCCAAATCCAACCAGCATGAGCGACGGCGATCTCTGGCGCGACCGCAACAAAGTGTTCGTCGCGGGTCTGCCTGCGCACGTGGATGACAACACGCTCTACGCCAAGTTCAAGACGTTCGGCGAGATGCACCAGTCCAAGGTCGTGTATGACCAGAAGACCGGCCGCTCCAAGGGCTTTGGCTTCGTCACCTTCTGCGAGTATGTGCAGGCGCTCGAAGCCGTCGACAACCTCAATCAGAGCGTGAGTGCAACTTGCTATTTGCCTGTACCTACTTACTTGAATGACTTGGATGTATGATTGACTTACCGTGAATGGCGCTTGTTCGATTTTGTTCATGCGCAGAAATGGGACGGCCGCGTGCTGAACGTGCGCTTCTTGCAGCCGAAGAACGGTGCGGCGGCGTCAACCGCTGGTGCGCCGCCTGTGGTGAGCACCAAGCCCACGAAGGTGATCGGGCCGCGTCCAGAGGGCTGCACGACCATCTACGTCGGCAACCTGGCGTACGACATCACAGAGGAGGTGCTGCGCAAGGTGTTTGAGAAGTGCGGCACGGTCAAGGCGATCCGTTTCGCCGAGCACATTCAGACGGGCGAGTTCCGCGGCTTCGGGTACGTGCAGTTCTACGAGGAAGGTCCGTGCGAGCAGGCGGTCAAGTTCGACGGCATGATCGTCATGGGGCGACCGATGAACATCGACTACGGCTCGCGCGACGAGGTGTCCGCGAAGGCGCGCGAGGACCTGACCAAGAAACTCAAGAAGGGTATCTGTAACAAGTTCCAGTCGGGGCAGTGCGACCGCGGGGACGACTGTAAGTTCGCCCACGTGCTGAAGGACCAGGACGCCGAGGAGCTCGTCGCGCAAGCCGACCGACCTGTTGGTGCGGCGTCGTACATGGAAGTCGCCGCCGCGGCGCTCGCTGCAACGTCTGCACCTGCGCCTGTAGTCGCAGTGAATGCGAACTCGGACGCGCCAGTGTGCATCAACTTCCAAAAGGGCAAGTGCAAGCGTGGTGACGCGTGTAAGTTCCAGCATTTGGGTGTGGAGGTGGCCGCCGCCCAGGTTGCTGCTGCGTCTGCTGCTGCGCAGGCGCCTCCTGTGGTTGTGGCTGCCGCGTCTCGACCGACGCCGGTGCGTGCGCCACGCGAGTCCGACTACACTGAAGAGCAAGACGAGTCGTACTACGAAGAGCCTGCTACTGCACAGGCGCCAGAGGAAGAAGAGACGAGCGCGGACGCGGACGCGCCTGCGTGCCAGAACTTCCAGAAGGGCAAGTGCAAGCGTGGCGCTGCCTGTCGTTTCCGCCACATTGCTGCCACGCCAGCTGAGAAGAAAGCAGCTGCGTCCGGCTTTGGGGGACACTCGGAGTGGACCCCGCCGGCGCGCGTGGAGCGACCCGCGGCGGTCGTGGCCGAAGTCGCAGTGTGCCAGAACTTTCGTCGCGGACGCTGCAACCGTGGCGCGTCCTGCCGCTTCGCGCACACGGAGCAGAAGGCGGCGGACGTCGTGGAAGAGGTGAGTTTCTACCAGAAGCGCTTCCAGAGCATTTGCTACAACTGGCAGAAGAGCGGCTCGTGCGCGCGCGGGGACAACTGTCCGTTCCAGCACGAGGGCGGACCGACTGCGAAGACGAGTGTAGTGACGAGCCATGAAAAGGAACAAGAAGCGCCGCAGGGTGGAGACGCGGAGGAAGTGAAAGAAGACGCCGGGCCAAAGAAGAAGAAGAAAGAGAAGAAAGAGAAGAAAGAGAAGAAAGAGAAGAAGAGCAAGAAGCGGAAAGTGGACAGCGATAACGAGGGGGAGGAAGAAGACGATGCGAGCAGCAAGAAGCTGAAGAAGAAGGAGAAGAAGCAGAAGAAGAAGAAAGACCGCGCGCAAGACGAGGAATAGAGAGAGGAGCTGCCTCTGCCATGCCTCCTGCTTTGAAAAGGGTTGTAAAGTTTTGAATAGAGAAATAGTTTAGACACACGAGGTAACCTGCAAAATACCAATTACGCATCTGACCACTCGAGAATGACACTCGCAGCAACATGTCAAGGGGATGGATGCCCTTGGTCTCACAAAGTGGTGGGCACGATGCCGTTGGTGGTGACTAGCGAGAAGAGCTGGACGAGCGAGTCCTCCGATTGTATCTCTGGGTGGTGTCCATAGAGTTCACGGTCGACAGGGTCAATGTATTTGACGACCACGGACAGGATGCTGCCACACGAACAAGAACACGACAAGACCAGACCGTCGGTCCCCCATGGGGTCTGTTTCGTTTTCCATAATGCTCTGCTGTATGATCCTGAAGCGACACATTTTGCGTTCAGCAGCCAAGAGTTCAGCATGACGTCGGATCACTTTTCACGAAGGCGTTGAGCTGAGAAGACGAAGAACAGGCCAAAAATCTCATTTGATCCCAGCAACCAGGCGAATGCGGACAGTGATAAGAAGCGTGTGGGTGGTAAAGAGCGAAGAAGTGCAGGAGAGGCACGCAAAGCAGGTGGCAAGCCAAATTTTAGCAGCAACTGAAGAAGAATGCATCCTCTACCATTCGCCATGCACTTTTGATCGGTTGTGAATTTTTGGGTGGAATAACAATAGCTCGTACGAGAAGGATTCATTCGTTGATGCTGAGTGCTGGTGATGGATGATAGATAGAACATGTCTTGTATTGGCGTCTATGGGTTACAGATCATGTCGTCGTTCTCTATTGTCTATGCATTGTGGTTGTTCTCTATGTTGCCAATGTTTTGGCTGTGGGTGTCTCTAGAAATGTGGGTGGATTTATTGGCATCCGAATAACAATAATAATGCTGTGCTAGTGGCTTACGCGCGGATAGCGCCTTGAATCCACTCGTGCGCCAAGACCTCGTCGGCCGTGATGCGCGCGCTCGCGTCCACCGTGAGCATGCGTTGGATCAAGTCGCGCGCCTGCTCCGACATGCCCTTCCACTCGCGCGAGTCGCACTCAAAGTCGCCCGCGAGGATGCGCGTGGTCATCTCGTCGTCCGACGAGTCGTTCGTTGGGTCGAACGGGTGGCGACCGCACAGTACAATGTACAGCACCACGCCCAGAGCCCACACGTCTACTGCCGCGCTGGCCTCGCTCTTACGAATGTACTCGGGTGCAGCGTACGCAGTAGTTCCGACGCCACTGCCGATCGCGCGCACGCGCTCGAGCACCTTGTCTTCGCGGAACGCCTGACCAAAGTCAATCAGACGCATGCCGCTGCTGTTGTTCTTACTGTTCTTGTTCTCGCTCAGCAGGATGTTCTCCGGCTTGATGTCGCCGTGCACGACGCTCTTGGCGTGCAGGAACGCGAGCGTCTGCGCGATCTCGCGCGTCAAGCTGCGCGCTCGCTTCTCGTCAAAGGCGCCGTTCTCGACCAGGTTGTCGTAGAGCTCGCCGCCCTGCACCAGCTCGGTCACGAGTACGTACGCGTCCGCGGTCTCGAACGCCTCGCGCAGCTGCAGCACACTGCTGTTGCCGCCGTTCAGGTGGCGCAGGATCGCGACCTCCTGCATAAACTTCTCCTTCGTCGTGGTCTCTTTGAACACGCGCTTGATCGCGACCTGCGCGTTCGTGGCGCGGTGGCGCGCAACGTGCACGCGACCGAAGCCGCCCTCGCCGATCACGCCCTGCAGGTCATACTCGTGCTGGATCTTCTTTGTGCGGAGCGTCGACGCGGGTTGTACCCATCGGTGCGCGTTGCGCGCCATCAAGAGCGCGTCATGGTCTGCGGCACCACCCATGACAGCGGTATTGCGCTTCTGCTGATGTTGCTGCTGTTGTTGTGTGAAGTGCGACAGCACGTTCATTGTGCCAAAGCCGATGCGGCCGCTCTCCAGTCGCGTCTCGTCGGAGCGCAGTGCCGCCGCCGAGGTGGCCGCGGTCGCGGAGGCCGCCAGCGCGACCATACAGGCCGCCCAGCTGCCGCTTGGGCGCTTGAACGAGCGGTGCATTGGGAAAGAAACTCGTTGGCTCGCCATGTTGTCTCTGCTTGGGAAGTTTGGGAATGAGCTGTTCACAGCCAGGACGAGTGCATGCAAAATACAATACGGGGCGGACTGTGGCGCTGGCAAACAAGGCGAACTGGCCAGCAGACAGCAGAGACAGAGAGGCAGAGACAAGGAAGGACGACGTTGGGTGGTTGTGAATGGGAGTTTGTATGGGACTGTGCGTCTTTGACTGGATGGAAAACGCCTGCTGTGTACATTCGCTCTGTCGTTTTTGTTTTTCTGGATTGATTTTTGATGAGAATGTATGTCTTCTCTCTTCTCTCTGGGTGATTTTCTCCATACAAAACAAACAATAGAGCGGGAGCATATCAGAAGTGTATTGCCATCGTCAGGCAAGAGCCAAAGCTAAAAATGGGACACGGCTGTTTGCCTGAAAGTCAGCGAAAACGAAAGAAGCGCTTTGCAATAATACGTGGCTGCTGCTACCAACAGAATTGCGGTATATTGCATAGCAAGTGCAGTGGAAGAGACTTTCAGCCTGCAATTGTATCGAGAGAAGCACGAAAATGCACGGGTGCAGCAGTCAAGCCAGTGCCATTTCGCTTCAGAATCTAGATAAGGAATTTGTCTGTTTGACTGACCGGGGCACGTGCGTGGTCA
This sequence comes from Globisporangium mamillatum, assembly GCA_038050575.1. NCBI lineage: Eukaryota > Oomycota > Peronosporomycetes > Pythiales > Pythiaceae > Globisporangium > Globisporangium mamillatum. Next base: position 995 of record JALBYZ010000155.1, on the reverse strand, counting down.
TGTGACGCTAGCAGCGTCACCGCTGACGCCCAGTCAGCTGACCAGTGACTTCTCAAGATCCAAAACAAATGGTCGACTCGACTGGTGGCCGTCCACCACAACATACAGTTTCGCTCATCGGAGTGAGCACCTTCTTCGCTTTTTTTGGTTGGTGGGCGGCGAGTACCATGTCAAGGATGGGATTTTGTCACAAGAGAGAGGAAGCGAATATGAAAATGGGCAAATCGTGCATGAGCGTGGCTTCGCATAGCTTTTCGAGCTGGAGAGTATGAAGAGCTTTTGCAAGCGCTGCATACATCATTTTTAACAGAAGGGAGACATCTCAGAGGAAATAAGAACAGGGGCAAGCTTGTGCAAACAGCCAGATGCCAATGTGCGGTGTATCTCTCACCTGCTCCGCGATATAACTGCGAGTTCTGTACGAGGCTCCACCAGAAGGAATGCACGCTGTTGGTGGTTGGTTGGTTGATGCTGCTGCTGTGTGATGATTTATGATGGATCTGAGCTCTACACCTTAGCTTTGTGCACGTGCTTTGGGATTCAACGCAGCTGACTGGGCTAAAGTAAAATAACATCAGATTATACAGGTTTTATACGAGAAAAGTATTATGTAGCATAGAATGTAGGTCAATTCCAGGACATGGATAGGACAATTTCAGGACTCGATGAGCTAATCCTATTAAGTACGAGTGATCAACGCAATGCTCGAATTAAGTGTGATTTGTACCGTGCACGAATTTATGAATTTATGAGCGACGCCAAGTGATATTACCGTATTGCTCATGTAAAAAGCGGTCTCAATGTGTCCACGGTACTACCAAACCCTTTCAGAATTGATCGTACCGCCAATGACATGTTTCGTAAAAACTGTGCTACCTATTTATGTGTGTAACACATCATTCCAGGCGCTGCTGATCCATGTCGTCACTGTCGCGCGACTGGGGGCTGCATGTCAAACACCGCTGGCGCTGGTTTTGCCCGATGAAGGGAGAGCT
>JALBYZ010000154.1:0-51007 GCA_038050575.1 Globisporangium mamillatum | reverse complement strand
TACCAATTGAGTGATGTAGAGCATCTTGGTGAGGAACTTCTGTTCTGGGAACACTCCAGTCGCGGTTCCTTGGTTCCACACTAATTATTCGCAGCAAGCACATATTCACAAACACACAGAATATCAGTGAGTTCGTGATCAACGTGTGGAAAGCAGTCGAAACGTACTTGCAGCCAAGCAGCAGCACACAAATCGCAATCAAAACTTACGGGTGGTGGTGTCTTGCCACCACGTCTCGTCCTTCAATACGATCAGCTCGAAGATCGTCATCGACACATGGATCACCAACTGCCAGGACTGGTCGCACCACTTCTTCATCGTCACCGCCTTCTTCAGCGGATCACCCAGGTGCTTCAGGAACGTGCGCGAGAACCAACCACCGGTGACCGCGAACGCGAACTTCGTGACCGCCACAGTGATCGCGACGATGACGATCAATCCGAGCAAGTAGCCGAGGAACTCCGGGTCGGTCTCGAGCAGCGTCTTCGCGATCACGCCGAGCTCGATGACGAAGATGAGCATGAGGATGCCATCGAGAAACGCGTTCGGCTTGGGGATCGACTTGGCCATCTCTGCTTCTTCGTAGGCGATTCCTTCTTTGCACAAACGCGAGGAGTGCTTGCGAGGACGAGAGGAGATTCGTGAATGAGGTGAGGTGGCTCGAGTGGCGGCAGCAGCGGCGGTGGTGCAGAGAGAGAAGAAGCTTTTCAACGATAGTGGCAGGGCGGGCAGAAGAGAAATGATAGGTGTGTGTTTGATTGCGAATGCTTGCGGCCGTGATCAGGTGAGGTGGGGCGGCTGCAGAGACGCAAAGGGTCGAAAGTAGTGTCGATCACATTATTTTAATATACGACAATCCTAAAACTACCTACTCATGACTGAAAAACAGGCTCCACCACTCTAAATATCGAAGCATGAATACGTGCATTAAATAGTACTTTAGAGAACATAGCGTCATCATGCTGACAATGAACGTGCGACCGGCCGACTGCAGTGTGTGCTCATCAATGATCGATGAGCCAACCGCTGCAGTACATGATTCACTCATTGTTGGCACACGGCTACATGAACGCGCTGATGTGACCGCACGTAGGACGTGACGAAGCCGTTATTTCCTCACTGTAATGGCGTTATGTAGATCCTGTTTCATTCATCTGTTTAACAACACGCTCTTTCAACGCACAGCTCAATCGATCGACTCTTACCGGTATTACAAATTGCACTGCGTCTCTCCCGTGCCTTGCAGCAGCAACTCCAAGTTGTCGTCTCCCTGGAAGTTGTCCAACACCGAGAGACACGCGCGCAGGTTCACGGTACGGAAGTGCGCGTCAAGCTCACTGCGCAGCTTCTCGGTCTTCGCGTTCGCCGCGAGGTGCTTGCTCAGGTGGTCGTACACCACGAGAATCAGGAACTGGTTCAGCACGCAGATCTTGTAATGGTGTGTCCAGTCCTCAATGCTGAGTAGGCTCGCTTCTGCTTTTTCTGACGCTGCTGCGTCATTCGATCGTTCCGAGGTCACGATATCATAGTAGAGCTGTAAGCTGCGGGTCTCCTGTGCGCGGCGATCCTGGTGCGTCACACTCACGATGAAGAAGAACGCAAGATCACGCATGGGGTTGCCCTTGCCGCACGTCGCCCAGTCGAGCAGCCACACGCGCTCATCCGCTGCGGCGTTCGAAAACAGGACGTTCGCAACGTGGTAGTCGCCGTGGATCAGCGTCTGCGGACCGCTCTCGACCAAATCATGGGTTCGTTTCAGCAAATCCGGGTCCGCGCTTAGATGCTCGCACAATGCGGTAAGACGGAGCTTGTCGTTGCCTTCTAATGAGACGTCGTCCAGGTACGCGGCCCACAAGTCTGGGAACTTCTCTTTCTTCGCGTCGCCGCTGAGGTTGCTTCCGATACCCGCTGGGACAGCGAGTCCGTTGCAGTCGTGGCTCCAAAAGCGAGCGTGCATCTGCGCCAACTTGCTAACCAGCACTGTGATCTGGTCTGCGGGACAGCCTTGGACGCACGTGTACGTCTCGACTGCCGACACGCGCTCCAGCACGATCAGCATGTTGGACGTGAAGATCGGCGTCGGCACTTCAAACGGTAAGTGAGCTTTGAGTGGAGACGCATACGAAGAAGAGCTGGATGCGTCGCTGGTGGTGGTGAAGCTTGCGTAGAACTTGGACTCCACCAGGAACATGCTCTCGAACGGAAACTCGGGCCGCAAGAACTTGGCGATCAGCTGCTTCTCGGTCACACCTTCTTCTTCTTTCCCTCCTTCTCGGCGAAGAAACACCGTCACGGAGACAACTTCCGAGATCACGCCGACCTCTAGCGGCTTCCACTCAAAACCAGTGACTTGGAGCACTGTGCCTTCTTCCTCTCCATTGACGACAGCACCATGGGAGGGCGACAGTCGCAGGATCTTTTGCAGGAACTCGTTGCTGAGCAGGTCTGGCTTGGTCGGGATCGCGTCCGCTTGCTCGCTCTCGGCACTCCGCAGCGCGTGGGAATGGGCGGTCATCTTGCAGTTTGCGACTGTGCACGCGTGCGCGAGTCGGCTGTTGATGTGATGACTAGTGCGCGGCGCGGTTGCTGGGTGGGAGCTGTGTGGAAGCTGTGTCGTGTAGCGTCAAGAACGATTCTGTCGTGAACGTGCGCGCACACGGAAGCATCTCATCTCATTCATAATCACATGATGCTGAGAGTGAAGTTCACTTGTACGTGGTCCACGTAATAATATAGATCACGTATCGAGGATGCTCCGCGAAAGTGATGTGGACCACGTGTATCATATCAGCTCTTTCTCATTGGACAAAATTTGGGTATGGTCCATTTACCGATCATTCGATGTGTGCGTGGTTCCTGCAAGTTGGTGACGCGGCTTCTCGATGGGGTGGCTGCTGGCATAGAGCGAGTGAGATGCAGAGCCAGGCAGCGTAGCCTCGGAAGGCGGTGGCGGTGCTACAACTACTGCTAACGACAGCGCTGGTTGGTGTGCTAGCACCACGAAGCAACGAGAACAAATGGACGACCTGCTCAAGCGTCACTGCTCGCGCGTTCAAGAAGGAAACCAGGGCGATCAAGATGGAGCAGAGTGGCGAGCACACGGTCACAATGCGACAGGCTCGCTCTGTCGAGACTGTGGTGCGGAAGCTGCTCGTCAGTTGCTCGTACTAAGTATGCGGGAGCTTCGCAGGCGTCTACTGATTTCTACTGCTCGTTTGCTGTGTGGTTGTTGCGTTTGGCAGATCATTCGAGCCAGGAATGCGCAGAGAGTAGGTGGTGGTGGTTGGACGCTCATGCTAGCGACCGCACTATCGCGGATCCGGAAAATGAAGCGAAGCTGAAGTTGGAGAGGGACAGCGCAGCGGGTGATAACCAATCCGAAGAAGAAAAGCTGGCGGTGCGAATAGACAAGGGAACAGTGTCACCTTCTGCTGCGTCAGAGGCTCATGACCTGGCTTTCCTGAGCGAATCATCTTCTGAATGTGAAGTATCCTCACATCGACACCGCCAACACAGCACGCACGACGGCAGCAATGAAACCAAGAGCTGCCCTCAAGTGGGAAGCTGGTTCTCCAACCAGGATCCGGAAAGCTCAAGTGATGACGGATCAACAGGTGATGTATCGTCAATTTCGTCGCGATCTCTTGTGAGCAGCGATCGCTCGTCTCTGTCGCACGAATCAGCGGGTTTTCTGGCGGAGAATGAAGAGCAGTCCCAGCCATTTAGTGGAACGAGAATACGACGAGTCGAGAGCAGCGCATCAGTGAGTTGGTTGACGGAGGATGGAGAGATGTCCCTCGCACTCGGCGAAGCGATAGTGCTGCAGGCTGCGCATCGCGAATTTGCTTTCGGGGTGGACATGCTGACGCTCTGGCATGGATTTGGCTCAGCGTCGAGCAGCAGCAAGAGCGCAAGCGGCAGCGAAGACAGCAGTAGTAGCAGTGGTGAGGACAGCGCGTTTGGAGACGCAGAAGTGAGCAGTCAGCCGTCCAGTAGCATCAGCAGATCTGCGAGCGTTGAAGATCTAGATTCTTTCAGCAGCATCGACGGTGTCAGCTCGCTCAGCTCATTCAGCGTCCAGTCTGGCGTGTGCAAGAACTCGAGTCCGAGACTGATTGAAAATATCCCTGTCGCGCCAGCAGTCACAAACGATGCGGACGAGTGGAGTCACACGGTTGATACTTCGAGCCCAGCAAACCCGCGGTATTGGTTACACCAAGACTTTGTCAAACCGGAAGGTCCAGCGGTAGCGATACAGCGTGAACATATTGAGCGTCGTCGCCTCGTCAAGCTGGACCACAGTGACGCAAGGCTGAAGTGGAGCAAGAGACCGCCATTCTCACAAGAGCACACGGAGATTAACACTCACCAGTCGCACTTTGTGCGTGAAGACGCTGAGCTGTTTGTCAAATCCAGCGAGCTAGAAGGAATCCTTGTGGATCATGTGCCTCGCCGCCATGGTTTCTTCCTGGACGTGGGCTGCGGAACATCAAGTATTTGTCGAGAGATGGTGCTGCACGGCTACAACCGCGTTTACGGGATCGACATTGCTCCACAGAAAATTCAATTTCAGCAGGACCAGTGCAAGGAGTTACAAGAGTTTGTGCGATTCCAAGAGATGGACGCGTCCGAAATGAAGTTTCCCGACAAGTTGTTCGACTGCATCTTCACGAAAGCACTGCTGGACATCGTGGCTTCCAGCTACGTGTACGAGCCGTCGATCGATGATAGTTATGACGAGTTACAGCGAATCCTGCGCGAGATATGGCGCTGCTTGCAGCCTGGCGGTGTGTGGATCATCGTGTCGTGTCATGGCTCTCGCTCAACTGCTGCTACGGAAGATGCGCATTCCAACGATCGCCATTACACACCATGGTGGAAATGGAAAGGCATTGCAGAATTCATCCATCGTCACTACGACCGAGTGAAAACCTATGGTGCTGGAATCCCGCTTGTTCAACATGGGAAGCGCGTGAAACCCTTTGTGGTTATGGTGTACAAGCGCAAAGAGACATCCAGACAGCAACGCCTCACGAGACTGTATCAGAGCCAATTCGAGGAACAGAGAGGTGAGCACGAGTTTGTGGTTGCGACGCAATGGCTCGCTGAAAAGCGCCGCTTACAGGCTGAAGAGGCATCGAGTCTGCGTGAAACCCGGCAAATGATAGTGGAAGGTGCAATTTCACGCCTCCAAATGTCAGATTTGGCGTACGCGACTGCAATAAAAGCTCGAGAGGTGACGAGGGCGGAGATCTACAAAGCGATGATCGAAGCGGATCGAGTGTTGATGACTACCGAAGGCACGCTCGCTGCTGCAGTGCGTGTGGAGGCAAATGCCATGCTGGTATTTATCACCAACGCGTTGGTTAGCATTTCTGATGCAGCAGTCGAGGTCGCAATGAGCAAGATGAAGGAGTTACCCTCGCAAGAAGTAGTGGCGGGTGGAAATGCGCAGCAGTCGATTGCTGAAGAGAATCCCACACCAGCAGCAACGGTAGCAACTGCGAAGTTTCCTCAAGAAGAGATTTCGAGCGAAATGACTCGCAACAGTGCTGCAGATGACACTGAACGCCAGTCAAGTGGTTTTGATGCTGCTGATTCTACGCAGCTAGAGCAGCCCGACCCAGCGAAACGAGATGAACAAATTGTGATTGGCAATGGACAGCTGCAGATGGCAGAAGTTCCTAGTATTTCTCCGATCCAAAAAAGCCCGTTCACAAATCCTGGAAGCGAGTCGTCGAGTGGACGCGGTTCTCTAGCACATGAGCCAGAGATCCCTGCTGATGCGAGTGACAGCCATACCGTGATTGAGAATGGTGATCACGTGCTCAAGATTGAAGGCGAGGAGCAGGTAGTGGGAGTTACTGGTCAGCATGCTGAAGATTTGAATGAGAGAGAAATGCCAATCGACCCATCTGGTTCCAGCGAAGCAGATGCCACAACCAGCAAAGGTGACCAAAGGCAAACTAGCGCCACTGGTTTGGCTCCTCCTGCCATCGTTGAAGAAAGCTCAAGCGACAAGAAACCCAAGGTCGTGCCGCCCATATCCTCGATTGTGGAGGTAAAAGATCGATCAACTGTCACAGCAAAACCCGCGAATGATCCGTCGCCAGATACAGCAGCCGACTCCTCGAAACTCAACAGCTCAAGTGGCGGTGAACTCAGAATAGGAAGCGACAATGCAAATTATCCGCAACGTAGACTTGACCCATTGCTTACGGGCGTTGAGGATGAGAACGCTCGAGCAGCTGCAGAAGACGTATTGCTCTACGGCGCAACAGCAGCGCAAGAGTGCACGCTGACTGCAGCAGAAATCTCCGAACAAAGTTGCAATGGTGCATCAAACTGTACTCCAAATCATCAGAGTGCGCAAACTCTTGTGACGAGTTCTGCGAATGCGCCAGCAACCAGCCACGACATGTTGCTACTGATTGAGAATGCGACCAGCTCGCCTCAAGTTGCGGTGTTGGGTGCAAGTGATCGTCCACGCGCTCCAAATACTGGTTCAGTGAGTGGGAATACTGAACCTGTGGTCGAAGCTCTAAGCATCGCGGTCATCCCCACAGAGTTAGCACTTGATGAGCAAAGTGAAAGCAAACAAGATACTTCATCGGGTTCTGTGGCCTGCGACGAACAGCTTTTGCCACCAGCAGACGGTGATGAAAGCGTTCCTCCTGCTTTTCTCCTCAATGAAGACGACGAAGTGGAAGGCAGGACTGTTCAAGGATGTGACACAGCTGCAAGTGATCCAGATCCACATCATCACGATGGAGATCACGCGACCAAGCCAAGTGAGAGCCCTGAACAAGATCCCACCAACGAATGCATTGCAACCAGTCCAGCGAATGTGGTTCGAGGAAGAGAGTTGCAATCAATTGGTAACGAGGACCAAAGTGACCACATCATCAACGGAATTTGTTCAGAGATGTTGGCGCGAATCGTGAAACAAATTCGTCGTGATGGTGAAGGTAAGGTGGATGGTTAGTATTTGAGCTATGCTGACACTCGCTTAGTTTACCCCACCCTCTGAAAATCTCTTACAACGACACGCCCTGGATCTCAAACGTCTGCACCGACTTCGCCGCGAAAGCTGACTTGAACGACTTACCCGTGACCGACGTGAGCAACGTGGACGACGAGTACAGAGCCCCCAAGCCGCTCGTCTCGGTCTTCCACATAGTCACAGGTCCTGTCACGCTTGCGTACGAGGACAAGTCGAAGGTGATCGACTGCGCAGCGCCTGTGTTCACCGTCACGATGACGAGCACCTTGCGCGCGGCGTCGAAGGCCACGACGGTCTTCTTGTCGCCGCCGGAGCTGATGATCTTCATGCCGGGTCGAATGTGGCGCGAGTACTGCGCCATGACGTAATACTTCGGGTTGGCGCCTCCGATCCAGACGTCGCCCGGGTTGGACTGCACGAGTCCCCAGCCGCCGCTGTCGAGCGCCTGCCAGTAGACGAAGGCGGAGACGCCGGTGTCGTTGATGTCGAGCGCGATAGACTCAGCGAGACTGAGTCCGGAGCCGTCGGCCTCGCCGTATTCAGAGTCCCAGAGCTTCTTTCCCTTTTGCTGCACGAGCGCCTTGAGCGGTCCTCGGATTGTGCCTCGGTATGGCCCCACGCCACCGTCGTAGCCGTGCGTGTTAACTTTCTGGAACGAGCTGAGTACGGCTGCATCGGCCGCCAGGGTCTGCAGCGTGTCGTACGCCTGCTGCGGGTTGTTTTCGTCGGAAGAAGAGACGCCGACGGACTGCAGGCCCTTGGTGTTCAGCTGCGCGCGCAGGTACTTGAGCACGCTCTTTTGGGTTGCGAGCGTGAAGTGGCAGCCTTCTTGGTTCTTCGGGAAAACCCACCAGTTCGCCATGGGCTCGTTGAACGGCTGGACGTAGTTGAAGTTGATCCCCCAGTTATCCTTGGCGTGCTTGACGACGGTGGCGAGGTAGATGGCGAACTGCTCGTGGTTCCAGCTGGTGAGGTTGTCGATGGTGCCCTTCTTGTCAGCGCCGGCGGTGGCGTAGTTGACGGTCATCCACCATGGAGGCGAGTTGGAGAAGGCCTCGAGCTGGTTGGCGCCGCGTGCTTTCGCCGCGAGCAGTAAGGCGCGCTGCTTGTTGTCGACATTCCAGTTCCAGCTCGTTGACGCTGGATCGGAGTTGAACCAGTCGAGCCAGAAGGTCTCGATCGCTTTGAACCCCGGCATTTCACTTGATGCCTTCATCTTAACGGTTTTTCCATTGTCATTGACGACGTTGTTACCTGTGCCGCCGATATTGTAGCGCGCGATGTTGAGACCGAGCCCAGGCACACTCGTGACGCCAGTGTTAACGAGACTGACGGAGCTGGCATTCGTGAACAGCAAATCCGCGACGTCGGCGCGGTCACCAAAGACGTTGGCGAACCAGCAGAGCGAGGTGCCCCAGCCTTCCCAGTCGGCGAGCGGGGCGTCCTTGCCCTTGACGCTGACGCTGTAGTCGGCAGCGACAGGGTCGAGTTGCAGCGCAGCGAGCGCCGCGATCGTAGCGGTGGTGATATACACCTTCATCGTACTGGATCGAACTGGTGCTGTCGTGTGTTTCGAGTTTTCTTGCTCTTCACTGGTGATGGAAGGAAGAAGGTTCGGAAATGACAACTGATGTTCCAGCGGAAGCAGCGGCGGCGGCAGCAGCAGGTGGTGAGCACTCGCCTAGCTTTTCGAGGCTTTCCAGGATGTGGCTCACTCTTCGGGATGGGGAGTCTCGTGTCAATGCGTAGAGCCCACTGTCACCTGGAACTGCACGATGGTGGAAAGTGGCTGACATCATGAACGAGCGAAGGCAGCCTGATGTTGTCTGTTCGAGAGGAGGAAACATGCGCGGCAACCTGTCTCTACGAATGACGACAACAAGCCCAAGGCTGAAGACGACGGTGTGAATGGAGTGGGTGATTTGAAGCAGAGAAAAGTGCGGATCGATGCATATGATTCGAGAGAGGCAGGTATCGTGACGACCAGCGGAAGTGAACGAGAATTGACACGGGTCTCGCAACTTCTCCTTTGCCAGAACCATCGCAGAATATGCGAGCGACATGTTGCAGTCGGCGGCACAATCTCCGGTTTCCTGTCCGAAAAGTGGAGGATATGATTATCCTCCCGCTTTTCCGACTTCATAATCGATCAACACTGTCACAGAGCTCCCGGCAAATGGGCTCTCGAACACAACAACTCAAGCATAGTGGTGAACGCACAAGAAACGACAACACACAAATTAATCGCAAGGTGCGTTTAACCTGCGATCGGGTACAAGCAGTGATGGTGAGAATGGCCGAGAGGTCTGAAGAGACAGCCTCGTTTCATGGCGCAATACCAGCAGCAAAAAGCGCGGAAGATTGCTCACCACCAAGGTGCAGCAAGCAGTACGCAGCATCAGGTTACTGGTTACGAGCTCTCTAGAAGCTCGCACAGTAACGACGCACTGTATCAACTAAAAATGCGACCAGCGTATCTGCAGAAGAGGCGTTCTCCAGGAGCTTCGAGCTGCACTTCGCACGAGAAACGTGATCGAAGCTCTGAAAGGCAAATGCTTCCTTGCCATGATGTTAATATCACCTGATGAGAAGAACGACGTACTGTCGAGTGAGAGGCTTCCTGTCTGCAACCTCTTGTTGTTGACGGAAATGATCAAATCTCGCGTTTGCTCTTCTTCCGAGTGAAGAACAACGAGATTGGAGAGCGGCACTATCCATGAAAATGGCACAACCGCAAGTCATCAATATGCAACTTTTGATGGCGTGAATCATGGCATCGAGCCCTGGCAAAGCCCTGAGCTCGATCACAATAGAGACAGTAAGCGCAGGCAAAGAGGCTGGACACATCTCGCTGCTTTAAATACAAACATTCCGACACACTGACCGACGCAGAGACCAAGGTCGAGCAGACAACAACAAACCATCAGCAGAAATTTCTCAACAACATCTAGATCTGGACGGGATAATCAATGCATACTTCAATCTCAACAGGACTCCACCTCTTGCTAAAAACTGACACCAGCGAGGAAAAGTCAATACGCTTCTTACCTACAACGACACGCCCTGGATCTCAAACGTCTGCACCGACTTCGCCGCGAAAGCTGACTTGAACGACTTACCCGTGACCGACGTGAGCAACGTGGACGACGAGTACAGAGCCCCCGAGCCGCTCGTCTCGGTCTTCCACATAGTCACAGGTCCTGTCACGCTTGCGTACGAGGACAAGTCGAAGGTGATCGACTGCGCAGCGCCTGTGTTCACCGTCACGATGACGAGCACCTTGCGCGCGGCGTCGAAGGCCACGACGGTCTTCTTGTCGCCGCCGGAGCTGATGATCTTCATGCCGGGTCGAATGTGGCGCGAGTACTGCGCCATGACGTAATACTTCGGGTTGGCGCCTCCGATCCAGACGTCGCCCGGGTTGGACTGCACGAGTCCCCAGCCGCCGCTGTCGAGCGCCTGCCAGTAGACGAAGGCGGAGACGCCGGTGTCGTTGATGTCGAGCGCGATAGACTCAGCGAGACTGAGTCCGGAGCCGTCGGCCTCGCCGTATTCAGAGTCCCAGAGCTTCTTTCCCTTTTGCTGCACGAGCGCCTTGAGCGGTCCTCGGATTGTGCCTCGGTATGGCCCCACGCCACCGTCGTAGCCGTGCGTGTTAACTTTCTGGAACGAGCGGAGTACGGCTGCATCGGCCGCCAGGGTCTGCAGCGTGTCGTACGCCTGCTGCGGGTTGTTTTCGTCGGAAGAAGAGACGCCGACGGACTGCAGGCCCTTGGTGTTCAGCTGCGCGCGCAGGTACTTGAGCACGCTCTTTTGGGTTGCGAGCGTGAAGTGGCAGCCTTCTTGGTTCTTCGGGAAAACCCACCAGTTCGCCATGGGCTCGTTGAACGGCTGGACGTAGTTGAAGTTGATCCCCCAGTTATCCTTGGCGTGCTTGACGACGGTGGCGAGGTAGATGGCGAACTGCTCGTGGTTCCAGCTGGTGAGGTTGTCGATGGTGCCCTTCTTGTCAGCGCCGGCGGTGGCGTAGTTGACGGTCATCCACCATGGAGGCGAGTTGGAGAAGGCCTCGAGCTGGTTGGCGCCGCGTGCTTTCGCCGCGAGCAGTAAGGCGCGCTGCTTGTTGTCGACATTCCAGTTCCAGCTCGTTGACGCTGGATCGGAGTTGAACCAGTCGAGCCAGAAGGTCTCGATCGCTTTGAACGCCGGCATTTCACTTGATGCCTTCATCTTAACGGTTTTTCCATTGTCATTGACGACGTTGTTACCTGTGCCGCCGATATTGTAGCGCGCGATGTTGAGACCGAGCCCAGGCACACTCGTGACGCCAGTGTTAACGAGACTGACGGAGCTGGCATTCGTGAACAGCAAATCCGCGACGTCGGCGCGGTCACCAAAGACGTTGGCGAACCAGCAGAGCGAGGTGCCCCAGCCTTCCCAGTCGGCGAGCGGGGCGTCCTTGCCCTTGACGCTGACGCTGTAGTCGGCAGCGACAGGGTCGAGTTGCAGCGCAGCGAGCGCCGCGATCGTAGCGGTGGTGATATACACCTTCATCGTGCTACCGGTAGTAGTATCTAAAGCCTCGCTTGCTTTGCTCTTCACTCCTCTTGTGCAGGAAAACGGAAGATTTGGAAATGAGAAGGGCTTCAAGGGCTCTTTTGCTTTGCGGTGCGGGAGGAGTGTCGCGCGTCAGTAGCTGGAGCGTAATGCAAGCGGGGAACTGGCTAAATGAGTGCCACTCTATCGGCGTAAAAGGACGCATCATGGATGCGCGATGCTCCTTATACTCCGCCACTCTTCAAGTATGTTCAATCCCGACTCACATTTCACATCAGCGTATCACCATTACGTACACCTGTTGCCCTTCAACAGTAAACATGGAGCGAAGTTCGCTGCTCAATGTTTACCTGGCTGGTTGGTACTTCGCTTGGTTCACAGACTTACAATGCACACCGCCGCTGAGAAGACAGGAAAGTATAGTCAGGTGGAAGTTGTCATACCAGTATATGTCATTATTAGCGATTTTACGGTACAGTAGATAAATTTGTAAAAGGGATGAAAACGTTATAAACTATACTCGTGTGTACCATTAGAACTTTTAGACAACTCATATCTTGCAAGACTGGACTCTGGCAGTCTTTTGCTATTTGTAGCTCATCATGTGAGGCAAAGACTCCAATTTGCTGGTGTTTTGAAACCATAATCAAGACAACACATTAGCACGTGCTTTCATTTGAAACTTGACCGTGCGTAACTTCACAATGCAACATATTTTCTTGTTTAATGACGACAAATGCACTTTAACGGAACTCTTGTCTGCCCAACGATTCTGCTCGCTGTTTTGGTAATGCATCCATTTCGTTCTGCTTGGGCTGTCTGTGCTGTCTGTGCTTGGGTGATGGTGCATTCTTAGACGGTGGAAGATGCAAATGCTTTGTCGAATTACTAGCTGCTGTGAAGATAGACTCATCACTGAAATGAGCCCCAGTCCCTTCTGTCAGAAACGCTCTGTTTGTTCTGCCTACTCGCTATCACTGTCCGACCCACTGCTGCCGTCACTGATCGCTGGACTCCCATTGCCGTCGCTCGCCTCCACAGTTTTCATTGGTTCCTCCGAGGCGTCTTCCGTGTTTGACTTTGTCTCTTCCTCGTCGTCCTGCTGCTGCTGCTGAGGTACCTTCGCTCCTGCAGCGCGCTTCTCGCCTGCTCGTCTTCGTTTAAATTCGCGAACATGCTCTTCGCTGTCGAGCTGCTCGTCGTAGAGTCCGCCGTAGTCCGCCAGAATATTCTGGCGGCGTTCCGTCTCGCCCTCAGAGTACTCGCGGCGATGAACGATCGCGCCGCGTCGTCGCTTGTCTTCACCGTTCAAGCGCGTCTTCTTCAGCTGGATGCGATGGAGAATGTCGCTGTACGTAAACTGGTCGGATTCAGGATCAAACATGAACACCGAGTGCTGGGATTCGTTCTGCTCATATCAACGGCAACAAGGTATTCCCATAGTTAGAACTTCAAAGCTGAATCGCACAATCAACACACCGAAACCAGCAATGTTAGGACGTACACTCTCAAGCGATTCCACAGACATGAGGTATTCGCGGAAGTAGGCGAATTTCTCGGTCTGTAGCTCTTCTTGTTCTTTCTACAGAGTGACAATGAGAGAGAGAGAGAGATGTTAGTACGATACACGTATACTGAAAAATGGCTCCACCCTATTCTGAACTCCAAACACGCAACGGACCTCTTCTTCGTTGGTCGCGTTTGGCAGGAGAATGGATCCTTGGATCGAGTCACCATGGCCCTTCTTGGAGACACCGGAGAGCAGCGCGCGCGCTTCGCGGTCCTTGATGTTCTTGCTCTTGATATCGGTAGATGGCAAGATATCGTACGACTGTGTGGATAGAGAGGAGAACATGGTTAGTCAGTGCGTGGTGGCGATGAAAATACGTGGGGATCGACTTTCAAGTATCAAGTAAACGCTCACCAGAATCGCGTATTTGTTGGAGGACAAGATTTGGTCCGGGAGCACATCCCACACTTTGGCGACCTTGAGTTTCTTGTTGAACGGGTGGACAAGCGTCTTCGGGTTGCTGATGTCTCTGAACGACGCCTCGGCGCGGTCCTCCAGGGTGATCTGCACGACCTCCGCGAGCGCGTTCTCGGTGCCTTCGCGGAGCGCGCTCTGGATTTCCACTTCACTCTTGAACTTGTGCACGGCGTCGTAGAGATCTGTACCCATGTACTCGGTTCTGCGCAGCCACGAGACAGCCGGTCGGGCTTTCAATTTGCCAGACTTGCTCGACTCTTCCTTCATCATGAGCGCCTGCTCGTCGCCGATCTCCAATTTGCCCGGATGTTCAGGAGCTATACAACAGAATGCGAACATTCCGTTAGACAACGTTGAGGCGAAGTCTAACAGGATGGATGCCACCACCAACAATATGAAAGCAACGCAACATACCTTCGTATTTCGCTGGGTCGATGAGGTCGATGTTGAGTCCCAAGTTCGCTTCTTCGTGGATCTCGTACGTGTAGTCCGCTTCCAGGGTGTTCGGCTTGTACTTGATCAATCTATACACACATAATGCCAATATCAGTCAGTGAGTCATCCATCGTTCACTCCGCCACCACCACCACCAAGAGCCTCTTATGATCACAATCACAGTACCGTTCGCTCTCGTGTGGGTACTGCAGGAACTTGGTGTCGAACGGCAAGTCCGGCAACGTGTTGCGGAACTCAAGGTTCGCGAGAAACTCCGACTGCTTGCCGAGCAGCGCGCGGCGTTTCGCCTGCGCGTGCGACTCGAGGATCATGCGCGTGTGGTCGCGACGCGCCTTGAGCTTGTCCTCTTTGTACTTGGCGACTTTCTTGCGCTCCAGCTCGTACTTGGCGCGCTCCTCCGCGCTCGCATCGCTACCGGGAGGTGCGCGGCGGCGCTTGGCCTCTTCACGCGCGGCTCGCTCCGCGCTGCTCATGGAGCTACTTCCGCTTCCGCCGCTGCTGCTGCTCTTGCCGTTCGCGTGGCTGCTGCTACCTTCACGAGGAGCGCCGCTGGGGCGAGACGAAGACGAGGAAGAAGAAGAGGGAGGAGGCGCTGAAGCAACGCGCGCCTTGGCCGCGTCCACCGCCACCACGTCCGCCATGCTTCACGTGCGAACTAGCGATCTAGCGAACTGCCTGCTTCCGTTGATTGGGATTTAAAGTCGTCGCCGTCCTTCAGGTCGCGAGTTTCGCAAGCCAATACAATCAATCAATATCAAGGGGGGAAAGCAAAGCGAAGAGGTTGTCGGCGTGCTCATTTTTGCTTTATTTGTAACGCTGGACGGTAGTATTTGAATATGCAACAAAAATGGAATGTATGTTGCACAATTTAATTAGATATTTGTATACTATATCAATATTCAAATACATAAATGAATGAAATTGTAATAAACTTATTTTATTACAGCAGTTTTGCAATTTCGTGTGGAATAGACGGAAACAAGCGGAAGTGCAATGAGCTGATTATCACCATCGAGTGCATACATCGTCGTCACTCCGTACGTGGCGCCGCCGCCCACAAGAGATAGATAGCAGGCAGCAGAAGCTCCGTCCGTCACCAGCACCAGCTCAGCACCAGCTCAGCACCAGCTCAGCACCAGCTCCATTTGTCACCACCAGCAGCTTAATAGCCATAGGACACATGATGCGGCCCATGCGCAAGCTGATCCTGCACCACCCGGGCAAGCTCACGGCGTGGCTCGTCGCGTTCAGCTCCATGTACACGTTTGCGCGCATCCTCGTGCTGCAGTACTCTCTCGGCGCGCTGCACTACTGGATCTACCGGTATCCGAGCAACTTCCCGCACGCAGTGTTCGTGCCGCTCTACTACGTGTCTGTGACCGCGGCGTTCTTCGCAGCGATCTACCACGACCTGGCCGTACTGCAGTCCGGGCTCTGGAAGTACGTGCTGCCGATCCCGCTCACGGTGAGCGGCCGAATCTACCGCGTCATCGGCGTGCCGGTGTACGCGTTCATGATCGCAGCGGTTGAGGCGGTGCAGTACTTCCGCAACCCGAGCATGGAGAGCGACCTGAGTCGACTGGCGGTGTACTTCCAGGGACTGCGCGAGAACGTGATTGTGGACGACCTGCTGATGAAGAAGATGCTCTTCGACATCAAGTGGCACGCGTGGACGCTGCAGACGACGAGTCCGACAACCGTGTCATATATCCGACTGCCTCTCGAGCTGCTCTGTGCGCTGCTGGTGTGTGTGATCTACGGCATCGCGATCTTCTGCAATGAGCCGCGACATGGTGCGTTTGCTCTACGCTTTTGCTGTGCAGTGTGAACCCCGAATGTCATCAGTGTCTAATATTGTGCGGTTATGCGGTTGTGCAGATGGTGAAGAGCTCCGTGAAGCCACAAGGAACAACGATTTGCCGCGAGTGAAGAACATTCTTGCACGAGGAGTCAGTCCGAACAGCAAGTCCGACGACGGCTCGACGCCACTCCACATCTGCGCGCAGCAGGCGCTCGTGAGCCCCGCGAAGGTGCTGCTCGAGAACAAAGCCGACCCAAATATGTCGGACCGACTGGGCTTCACAGCGCTGCACTGGGCCGTGCAGATACGCCGCGAGGAGATATCGTCCACAAACCGACTCGAGATCATTCGGCTGCTCATGCGCAACGGGGCGGACCCGCGGAAAGCCGACCCGAGCGGTGTGACTCCGCTTTCAATCGCATCCAAGAAAGAGAACGAGTCGTCGCTGGACGTGCTCCAGGAGATGATGATACACCGCAGCGACGCAGTAGTACACAACAGGAATACCAATAGCAGCAATCGCACAAGTGACGCGAGCGCCACCAGCCACAGCAACAACGACTAGCCCTCTTTTTGCTTCTTCAATCTAACCGTATTATCTTTGCGTTCTTTCTTCAACTAGCTAGCGGCTGTTGAACCCCGTCACGTCCATTTCAATGATCATCTGCAAAATTTCTTCAAGTTCTGCCTTAGATTCGTACACTGGCAGGTCCAACCTGGTCATGCAAACACGAAAGTATCCATCCATACGGTAAGAACCCAAACAAGAGCATTGATCCTATCAGCTTTTGCTTGAGAAACCCATTGTCCATACCTGTTCAGACAGGTACTCGCGTGCGGTAGTACCGTGTAGACTTTTGATATTGAGTTTGTCAATTGGATTGTGAAAAGCTGGATGTCGCCGTCCATTCCAGTGAGTCCCTAGAAATAATCATATCATACAAACAAGACAGTCACGAGCAAGTCAGAAATTGTTGTGCTCAAGGAAACCATTTCGCCAATGTTCAACCTGTGGCAATATGAGCCACTGCGTACCTGGAAGCCTTCAACTGGGACGCCGCTTGAACCCGTCACGTACTGCAGGAAGCGCCCGCGGTCATCTTGACTGAAGCTCTCCAAGATTTCCCAGAACCAGTCGACCACAGCCTCTTCTTTCGTCACGTTTTCGCCGGCCATCCGAACCTCCGTGTTAGCGCGCCAGTCTTGAATATCGATGCGTGGCAAACCCGACAGCACCAGATCCAGCTCCTTGTAGTCGAAGATGTGGAGCATGGTCTCCGGTACGACGCTGCGTAGACCGTCCATGATGCTCGCGATCTCGGCCTTCACGCTGTCGAAGAGGTAGTACTGCATGACCTTCTCCACGTACAAATGTTTGTTGCCATCGTGTAGCGTCACTGTCGAGCCGTTTGGGATCAAGTCGTAGTCGTCCACCGTGAAGTTCAGGTACAGATTCTGCGTGTTTTTGTTTGTCAGGATCCAGAGCAGACTTGAATACACCGTCTCATCCAAAAGCCGGATGTCCGACAACTTGAACGGCGCTCCGAGTATGTGCTTAAGCAGTGGGATCGATAAGCGAACGTTCAGCAGCAAGCCTTCGAGTAGGGCTTTTCCCAACACTTTGCCAAAGAATTGGTACATCTGTAGATAGTTTCGGCATTGCTTAGAGGCGCCTCGGCTGATCCAGTAGCCTTGATGCGCGCTTGAGTTCGTCAGCTGGAAAATGCCGAGTGAGTCTGAGAAGAGCTGGTTGCAAATGAGGTGGATCCACTCACGGAGGATGCCTCCGCCGTCGATGCCCGGCTCTTCCATGAAGTCAACTCTCAGGCGCCGGCGAAGCGTAGCTGTTGGGGCAGTTAGAAAGATCTGAAATGATTGCTTCAGCACGTGCTCGCGATGGATTCCTAGCAATAAAAACCAGTGAGTTAGCCAGCAAAGAACGAAAATAAGGGCTTCAGCGTGTACGCAGTCTTATCTTACGGATTGTGTGGAAGCCTTCGACCAGCGAGGAGCTGAGCTTAAGCGACTGCTGGAAAAACCACCGAGTCTTCTCCGCGAAACTCAAACAAGATATCCGCTACAAACACAAGGCAATGGAAGGGAATGCAATGTCAGCCTCCACTCAGACTCAAAAGCACCATCCCAATGAGCTCAACTGATTACCTGCATCTCTTTGGTGTAGATGCGAGTTGGTTGGATAAACTCATCTGAAGCAAGAAAAATTAGTCGTCAGAGGGTAACTCATTTGCTGCAACCTCAATCTCAAAGGGTAGAGGACGTACCTGCAGGTCGCCACTTCGCCGCCGATAAGATCCGGTCGTCTCGTACAAAGCTCTTGCTGGTGTTGAGCGCGATCACGAATTCTCCGCTAGTGTCTGAAGAGTAGAAGGAATATTCGTGTGCTGAGGCTTCCTCCGAGGATGAGCCAACGTCATTGCTGTTGTTGTAGTTGTTCGTATTCCGGGTTCTTCTGATTGCAGCACGTCCACTTCTGCTGAGATACCGCTCTTGGATGATGGAACCGCGGAGCTTCTCGTTCTTCTGAACGTCCTTCGCGGAGATTTTCACCTGCAGTAAATGGTAAAGGTTAAAGATTCCAAATCCACCAAAGTTAGTCGCACGACTCAAGCATTATCAAACATGCAGCCAAGGACCTCAGCATAAAATTATTTGATGCATACCCAGCGCGTTGCGCGAACCCCGACGCAGCGCTTCCACTCGTGGCGTTCGAACGCAATCTCCTGGCGGTCGTTGAGCTTGTTTGCGATCTGATTCAGCGGCACAGCCCGTGGTGAGGACATGAAGAAGTAATTCGAGCCCGGTCGAGTGTTTGCATGGTTGTGTTCAGCATCTTTCTCCACGACGACCTCCATTTCTGAGAGCCAATACAGAAGAAACCAGTCATTGTCTCGTTCAGACGCCATGCAAAGTCATAAAAGTCAACCACACCACAGCGAAAAGTTACCGTTCTGAGTGGAGCCGCAGAGAACGCACTCGAGCTGTGCGCTGTCGTTTGCGTGGTAGCAGACGTTGCAGGTCCATCCGTCGTCTCTGTAGAAGCCATAGTAGCAAGCGTAAATAGATGATCAGTATCGCTACTCTCTCTGCTGGTTCACATTCACTCACTCGCAGAGCCATTTATTCCATCGTACGCTCGTGTGGCGAATGCGCGGTGCTTAGCGTAGCGATTGGTCCTCTTGCAACACTCCCAGCACGCGCGCCAGGTGAGCGCCACGATCACGACGAGCATCACGGCGGCGAAGCTCACGCCGATGATCATCTGCTCGTTCGATTTGCCTCCTTCGTGCCACTTGCCGTCGTCTCCTTCATACCCATAATCTCCATAAGTGGTCGTAGTCACTAACAACAGCAGTAGCAACAACAGCAACAACAGCAGACCAGTACCATCCAGAGGATTTCCAGTCAGTTCATGCGCAATCAGCACCGCCATATAGACCCACACAACGCCATTCAGTGCACCGTTTTGAGCCTCTCGCGTAGCAATCCCCACATCGCCGCAGTCAGTACCCGCAGCCAGAGCTCGTGCCTGGTGATCGCCAGTTCCGCCAGCTGCTACTGTCACGCGGTCGTCGCTCTGCCATCGCTGCTGCTCGGCGCCTTCCACTGCCATCACCACCGCTTGCAGCACTAGCAACAACAGCAGTATTCGCATGGCGCGCGCAGCACTCGGGGGCTTCGCGGCCTTCGTTGTCGTCGAGCTGCTATCCACGCGCACTGCTGGCGATTGGTGCTTCTCGCCATTCGACGACGCAATCGCGAATGAGTGTCACACACCGGCAGGTAGTCACACACGCACATGACGACGACCGCCTGACTGATACTGATACTGAGAGCCTTTCAGAGTGATGATCACGGCAAATCCCTGTCTAAAGCGATTCAGCACAGTTGTGGAAACTTGGCGTTGAAGTGATGGATGAGTATCCAGGAAGAGCGATTATGGAATCCAAGCAAACCACTCGTACGCTCCCAACTGGATAGAATGGTTTGTGTGGGCGTGGTGGATTTTAAAAAAAGGTGTCAGAGCTGTAGCTGTAGCTGTAGGTGTTGACGGGATTATGAACACCTCTATCTTTTCTCAACTGGCCACTCCAAGGGAGTGGAGCTGCCGGTGACCATGTCGACTCGGTTTTTGTATGCTCTCGAGAACGGAGCTCCTCAATCTGGAGAGATGAAAACCGAGGATGTGTTTAACAATCAACTGGAACAACCAACTGTCAATTGTGTGTGTGTGGGACCGACGGAGCCCCACTGAGACCCTTTGAAGATACACGGGACGACCCTCGCCTCGGATCACGCTCATCACCGCCTTCCAGATGTTCCACGCGGCGTTCGTATTTCGGTTCCACAGCCTCGAATAAGTCGTACACCTGACCAGCCCGTGACGCAAGGTTATGTCGCTCCTGTACGGTCGAGGGTTCTCGCATTTCCAGAACGTCTCGCACGCGCTCTGTTCGCACGCGCTGCATCTGCTGCTGGTGCGGAACTCATCGACCAGATACATTTCGTAGCCCGCCTTCCGAAACATCGTCCTAAAGCCCTTGTTCTTGACGGGCCCCTTGAACCTGCGGTGCTGCCTCTGGCTCCATTCCCGATCGTCACGATCGTGTCTGCACCGCTTCCGAACAGCTCCTCGAACCGCTTCAGAAGCCGAGCTTCTGTTATCTGGCGACGCATATAGCTGCCCAGCTTTAGCTTCTGAAAGATGTGCTGGTTGTACACTCGGCTCCGACGCCTGTTCACCTCTTTTTTTCTCCATGTAGGCTTTGAAGCGCTCGAAATCGGTCGTCTTTCTGTTGTAGGCGCTCAGCTCCGCCTCCAATTCGACGATGCGCTTGCCGTCGATCACCTCCTGCTGTATTTTTTTAGTATCGACACGACGTGCGTGTACTGTACAGTTTCTGAAGAAAAGACGGACGTCTCTCTATTGCAAAATGGTCATCCATCTTCATCTACTGGATATGGGTACAACACAGGTTTGTGGTTTTCTGAAGCCCAACCAGCTTCCAAAATTTCGATGGCTCAAAGCTCAAAGCGAAGGTTGAGCTCGTATCCTACTCAACACTCTCAACCCAGATACAGACACCACCACCGCCACTACCCCATCGTTCTCAGTACTATACCATCAATTCATTTTATTACAATTTTACTCTTTGCCACTTTCCATCGAGCAGTAACTAGTTTCTTCTTCTTCTTCTTGCATTCGGCCGGCCACTCGTCGCCACATACTCATTCATTCCACCTTTTTTCCAATCTCATCCACTCCAGTCCACTGCTTCAGTACTGGGGCATGCGCGTTTCCTTGACGGACATGCAGCAGCACTGGGGTCCTTCTTCCTTCCTTGGGCGTGGACACTCTGCTGTGATGGCTGGCTGGGACGGTTGGATTGGCTGGGGCTTGTGGTTCTGCGGGTGGGTGGGAGCCGAACGCCGTTCAAGTGTTAAAGTCTTCAACAACGCCACGCACACACTACTCAAAAAAATATCATCCTTGGTCTTCTTTGTCTTCTTCATCCGTTTTGGAATTCTTTGCAGCCAGCCTCAGTGTTCGCAGACTTGCGTTCGCCCTGCTCCGGCTTAGTATGCTTGACAGAACTTCCGTAAACAGTCGGTGGTCGCGAGCGCCTCGTTTGTGCGGATCGCGTCGACGAACGCCTGCAGCCGCGTGCGGCGCGCGTTCAGCACGTGGTCTGTGAGCTCCTGCTGCACGAACAGGACCGCGCCGCTCGACAAGTGCGGCACCTTTGCGTCCATCTTCTTGGTCTTCACCTCGCGCTTCATCTCGTGCTCGAGCTTCTTGAACTCGTCGAATGTGGCGGTGATATCCCACATGATCACCGGGTTCATGTGCTTCTCACTGGTGGCGGTGAAGCCATCACTGCCTTGCGAGCCACAATCCACACGTACCATATACACATCCTGCGGCTTCTTTGTGCCGGTGAGTAGCTGTGTGTGCGCCTTGCCGACGCGAATCTTGGCGTTGTGCAACGACATCTGTGCGCGGCGTCTGCTCTCACCGGCCACGACGTTCACGATGGGAGGTCCTTGTCTCAAGTGGCGCAGCACGCGTCTGCGAATCGACGGGAGCTTTGACACCGAGGACGTGGAGGAAGAGTAGCTGGCGGCAGACGTTTGCTGCTTCTGCTGCTGCTTCTTGGTCTTGGCTGGCGAGCTGCAGGCGATTGGCGCCAGGTGCTTTGCCGAGAGCAATGGCAACGTCGATGGCGCGGCGGTGACTGCTTTCGTCACCGCCACATCATCATCATAATCACAGCCACCGACTTGTAGGAATTGCTGCTGCTGGTGGCATTGGCTCATCAGACGCGCTGGACCCTGCGCGAGCACGGTGCAGGATGAGAACGTCGCAAACGTGATGAGCCCCGAGACGAGCCCGTCTGTGAGCATCGGCACCGCCATCTTCATCGCTTGGCCCGCGAGCACGCATGCGCCGCATGCCGCGGACGCGACCACCATCTTGCGCAGCATGTCGATCGCCAGGTGCCAGAGCGCGTCGTTCAGGTTTGAGAGCAGCGACAGGCGGAAGCCTTTGAAGTGCAGCACGATGCTGGGCACCACAGCGTTCATCTCCATGATTGGTAGCTGCTGGTTCTTGGCTGCTGTAGCGGTCTTTTCTAGACGAGCCGCTGGGTGTGCTATTCAACAGGAAGAGACACCGCGAATGATGTTGGTGCTATTGAGCTGCACAGCTGGGACTGGGCTCGGCCTGGTCTGGTCTCTGCTCTTTTTCTTAATTAGTGAGCGCGCGCGACCCGTGGGGATCACTGGAAGCTGATGACGCTGACGCTGCGCAAGAGAGTCAAGTTTAGCCGACGAACCTGACGCGTTGCTTGCTGCGAGGTCGATCTACTGGATCGCTGGAGCTATTGGAGCTATTCTAAGTTCGTATAGCACGCGCTGCTTCTTTCGCAGCCGCCGCTTTCGTGCTTCTCGATACTAAATGCAGCTTCTCTAGCGTCGCCCACAGCAAGCGAGCGCCTCGCGCATCCTCATACAGAGAGAGAGACCTGTTGGACGTGAAGAGCTGCGGACAGGCCGAGCCGGGTTGTGAGCTTCAAGCAAGTCCAGTTAAAACCCGCCACCCGTTTGGATTGCTCATGTAAATGTATCATACTAGTATCCAAATGAGCAGGACCCATGTAATTCTGGTGGGTCTGAACCCACGGGTTTCTATGTCAGCCTTGAACCGACTCTACACTCTGAACGGAAGGGAAAAAGGGAAGGACGGGTGATGGGCGGACCGAAAGGATGGGAAGGTGCTACAGTAATAGGGGGGATGAGCTCACAGCGTTCTCTTTTTTTTGTGCAAAGTCTGCTTTTGCCTTGTTCGTCTCTGCCTTTGGCTCACATCCAGCTCGGCTCCTTCTCGTGCTGTTTGAATGGCTCGCTTTGCAGATAATTCTTTTTGCGTGTGTTGCAATCTCTCATGGCGTCGATGACGATGATGCACTCACTGGATGCGCATCGCTTCGCCGATGTCTGTTGATCTTTACAAAGCGAGCCAAATACCAAATACCAAATGCCAGATGCACTGACGGCTTCCGCCATGTGTGCGCGTGGTACAGTGTATTGCTAAGGCTCGCTGCTGCAGTTGGCTCCAAACCATTCGGCTCAAAGAATTCCCATAGAAACCAGCTGGATAGGTCTCAGACCTGAACTGAATCGCATGCAGTTGCATGCATACATGGCAACCTCGTGTGCACGTAGTAGTGCAGCCGTGTGGAATTATTATTAAAAACACTGTAGTTGATAATACCACCTCCACGCTTTTTCCAAGCATCCGCAGCAAACAGCCAAGCACTTCACATCATGGGTGAGGGACTTTGTAAAAGTCGTCCTTGATCAAGATCTTGGAAATCCATTTGCTTGCTTTACACACTAATACACCATTCGTTTACTTGAGACGTTGCGTCACGGCATCCAGGAGCTGGTCCGTGAAATTCATGTCCGCCGTACGCACCGTGAGATCCACGAAGCCGCCGCTGCGGATCTTCACATGGATCAACGCAACGTGCTCCGAGTTCACGAGTCGGCAAGCAGCAATCGCCTCGTTCGCTGCAATTTGCGAAAATTTATACACACAGCAAGGTTAGCAAGTTTGAAGACAGCAATGAACAGGAAACAAATCGAATCGAAAACGTACTCGTTGGGATTGCCTCGACGGTGTGGACCGAGAACTGGTTCATGTTCTTCACGAAATCGTCCAGCGTGCGGATCGAGCTCGGTGCGACCTTGGCCTTCTTCTCCGCCGGACAGGTGCCCCATCGCGCACCAAAGTCTTGCGTCGTGATCTGCCATGGCTCCAGCAGTTTGCCGTTGTACTGGAATCCGTAGCTGCTGCCATTCGCGCTCTTCGACAAGTCTACAAAGGACGCACAAAAAGAGACACATTCATGAGCATTAAGTTCGAAAAGAAACCCGATAGGAAAATCACAAATTGCAGGTTGCACGTACCGTTGACACTGGCGCTGAGTCCAGAAAAGTTGAACGGATCCAGCGACATCGCTGGCGCGGCAACTGGCGCTGGGGTGAGCACTGGAGCTGGAGCGGGCATTGGCGCCAGCGGCGCACCCATTCCAAATGGATCAACCACAGGCTGCTGTGGCACGTACGCGTTGTTCTGAGGCGCGGGCATTGGGGCATCGAAAATGTCCAACAAGTCCACCTCCGCATGCTGCTGCACTGGCGCTGGCGCCTGAGCCTGAGATTGCTGGTAGTCCGCTGAGCCGGCAGGAGGTTGCTGTCCTTGATCTTGACGAGCCGACGTGCGTCGCGATGAAGCGGTGGTGCGATTCGCATTCGTGCGGCGACTGCCTGTTAGCGTGCTGCGGACGCTTCCGTTCACTCGTCGCCCCGCGCTTGGCAACGGAGCTGGCGCGCCTGGGATGCCGCCGAAAATCGCCGACGCGAGAATCTTGCGCTCGTCGACGTGACCGTCTTCGTTGTCTTCCTGCGCCATTTCATTCGGGTAGCCGCCACCTCCAAGCGGGTTGCCGTTGTTGTAATCTGGTTGAGTGCCGTATGCGTTATTCGCGCCGTAGCCACCTTGTGGGAGGTGCTGAGGAGCAGGAGTACCGCCCATTCCTCCTTGGTTGTACGGGTCCATCGGCTGTCCGCCCATCGGAGGTCCCATCGGGTCTGGGGTGTTGCTGTTCAGTCCAGTCGGACCCCACACATTCTTCACGGCGCCTCGCGCACCACTGTTGAAACCTCCATCTGCACCACCAGCTCCTGGCCATGCGCCTGGAGCTCCATTTCCTTGCGCACCTTGGTTTGGAGCTCCCCACTGGTTCGTGAACGGCTTTGGAACATCCACGACTGGGAGCTTCACTGAGTACGGGATCTCCGGCTTCTTGTACGCTTCAAAGTTCAAGCGGTTCGACGCGCTGCTAGCGCCGTCAAAATCTTCGTCGTCGGAATCCTCAGGCGGATCGTAGCGAGGCGCACCCTGAGCCGCAGCTTTCTCGACAAACGCAGTCAAGAACGAGAGATTTGGGTCCACCTCAATGTCCTCGCAGCTCGCGTCTTCTGGGAACACTTCCGCCATCAACGCCATGTTCTTCGTCGCTGCCAAGTACTCAAAGCATCGCTGCTGCAGGTCGGTGCTGCGACTGGTCTTGTACTTGTGCATCATCGCATCGGCGATGTCAATGGTGTGGCCCATCTGTGCCGTGATCTTCGTGACAGCGCTCAAGACGTATCCGCGCGTCATGTCTTCCTGCTCAAACGGACGGTCCACGAGCTCGCACAGGCGCTCGCAGATCTCCTCAAGCTCCATCGTCTCGGAAAGGAAACCGTACTCACCGAGGACCCACGCCATGGTGCACACAAGGATGTCTGGGAGCACTGGGCGTTCCAGCAGGTCCAGGTATGTGTCGACAGCATCGCGACGCAACTCCATGTCCTGGTCTTCGTCCTCACCGCTGCCTTCCGCGATCAAGCGAAGCAGGTTGTGCGCAACCTCTGGACGCACAAGGTCGCCGCCCAACTCGAACACATTCGTCATAGTCTGGATGTACCACGCATTGCTCGGCGCGTAGCGCTCCGCGCATTGCGTGATGCGCGACACCAACTCGGTTCGCAAGAACACGTCCGACGCGTCGCGCAGGAACTGTGTCAGCTTGTCCGAGATGAACTCCACGTTCACAGGGTTCGTCATGCGGTAGAGCAGATCCAGCGTCTTGCGCTTTAGCGTCTCGTCTGGGTCTTCCAGGCAGTCGATCACCGCCATCTGGTGCGCCGCTGCGTAGCGAGGGTGGTCCTTCACGATCGCAGCCAATCCCGTCACGCCCAAGTACTTCAAGTTGTGGTTGTCGCTACTAATAAAACGCGAGATACTCGCCGCGGCAGCATCCAACAACGTGCTGTTTGGGTAAATGGTTGTCACGGTACGCACGCACTCGTAGATAATGGCGTAGCCAACGTTGATTCCCGTATCAGCGCGACGCATCACGTCGTGCAGCACTTCGTACATGCCCTCGCTCGTCTGCTGGTCGGCTTGGCCCAAGAGCGCGAGGATCTTGAGCAAACGGATCTGGATCCACGGCGCCGGGATGCGGTGGTAGTCGAACTCGCGCGGTAAACGATGCTCCGTGATCTGCTTCAGGATGCTCACAAAGCTCGGCACGAGGTCCTTGTAGTCGCTTGGGTTCACGAGCGCGAGATCGTGCAAAATGCAGAGCACAGCGCCCATGACACTCGGGTCGCGATCGCACAGCGTGCGGCGCAGCGCGTCGCCCGTGTCGATGATCGACTCGGGGTTCAGCTGGTGGAAGCGGTGCACCGCCATGACCGCCTTTTTGCGCACGAGCTCGGCGTCGTGACGCAGCAGGTCCAGGATCATCGGCTGCACGGCCGGGATCATCTCGACCGTCACGAGCTTGCATACCGCCATGAGCGCCGAGCAGACCTCAAGGTGGTTCGACGACTGCAGGTCACGCTGCAGCTGGTTAATGATCATGAAGCGGAACTCGTGTGTGGGCGAGAGCACGAGACTGCACGTCAAGTATCCCACGCGCTTCTGCATGAGGTTTGTGGACGCGGTCATCTCGACGGCCTTGATATACCCGAAGGACGCGTCATGGCCGAGCATCTCGACGTACATGAGGCGGATGAGGAACTCCTTCTTCTTCTTGTTCACCTGCGAGCCGGCGCTGCTGGACGTGGTCGTGACCTCGCTCAGCTTGCGCTTGAGCTGCGCGACCTCATGGATGATGATGCGGTCTTCCTCCTGCTTGGACTTGCTCTCGCCGATCGACTTGACGAGCTCGAAGAACTCCTTCGACAGGTGGCCGCCCGACATGATCAATCGCCCTCTCTCTCTCGTGAGCTGCTGAGCTTGAGCTATTGGCGATGGATGCGGAAATGGGGCGTTTGAGTTGAGGGGGAGGGCAAGATACAAAAAGCGAATGTGTGCCACGTAATTCTTCACTCCACAACAACACAACACTCACTAATCGCATACCCTTGATATCGAGTAATGGCATACCCTTTTGAATTGCATGGTGCAGATACCTGTGTAATTGCATGATGCATTTCTTCCCAAAGCTCGTGAGCAAACCCGAACGTCAAACGTGACCGTCACGACCGAAGAATTGGAGCCATGGGCAGCAATGGCGTGGCGCTCCTCGACGACATCGTCCGCAAGTACGGCATTGCGAAGAACTTTCCTCCACAGGTGCGAGTATGGCTGTGATAGAGCTGTCTTTGTCAGTATACCGCTGCAGCGACAGCTAACACACACACACATGCTCGCTGGTGCTGTGCGCGTCCCACCATTCGTGAAAAAATCGAGTGCTCAATGAATGAAATGGCTGAATTGTTTGTTTCTTCTTCGTATGCTTGAATAGGACGACGAAGAGCAGGATGTTGTGATGACGTCCATGAGCTTCCACCAGCAGGGCGAGGTGTGCGTGACTGCGCGCAACGACGGCGTCATTTCCGTGATCAACTGCTTGAGCGGCATGTACGTGCAGATTGCTCTTTCCTTCCACTGAAGCGCCTATCATTGAAAGTACAGCGACTAATGAGCTCAATGCGAGTGCTTTGTCGTTGTCCAACTAATACAGGATCACCAAGACGATCCTAACGAAGCGCTACGGCGTGGATCTCGTCAAATTCACGCACCACCCAGATTGCATCCTCTTCTCCTCCATGAACGACGCGAATGACTGTACGTACGTGCGTCTCTCTCTTTGAGCTGCTCAAGGTCATCGGCTTGGCGTGAATGGTTAATATCTTCGTGCTGTTACGCTAACCATGGGATCCAGATCGCATTCGCTACCACTCGCTCTTCGACAACAAGTTCCTTCGGTATTACGCCGGCCACACAGCCAGAGTCACATCGTTGATGATGCACCCCACTGCGGACGAGTTCCTCTCGTGCTCACTTGACGGGACGATCCGATTGTGGGATTTCCGGTCTCCAGATGCTCGGGTATGTCTGTTTGATAGATAAACATACAAATCGGTTCAATCACGAAAGTATCCTAACTCTGCGATCATGTACCTCTCTTCAAGGCGATCATTCGCGTCGACCACCAGTCAGCGGTGAGCGTGTGCGGCGCGTACGACCAGGAAGGCGTTGTGTTTGGTGTGTACACGGACGATCACCTCGTGCGCATGTACGATGCGCGGAACTACCAGGATGGCCCATTCGCCAAGTTCTCGCTCTACGACAACAGCATCCTGAGCGTACTTGACCCGTACCTCGCGCACCTGCAAGCCCCGAACGCGAACGCGAAGAAGCTGCATGCGCTTGACATCAAGTTCAGTCCAGACGGCAACCAGCTGCTCGTCACGACGAACCGAGGCGTGTTCTTGCACTTGGACGCATTCGAGGGCCACCTACTGCACATGTTTACAAAGCACGAAGGGAGTCAGCGCGGCGACGTGAAGGTCGGCAGCGCGTACTCTGCCGATGGCGCATACGTGACCACCGGCTCGGAAGATGGTCGCATCTTCATCTACAGAACGTCGAATGGTGAGCACGTGCACACGTTGCCAGGAGGACACCAAGGTCCTGTGACTGACCTCCAGTGGAATCCCCAGCGCCACATGCTGGGCAGCATCGGCTCCAACTCGACGGTGTTCTGGACTGCTGGAAATCTATAGGGTAGAGGTCGCAAAGGTCAGATTGATGCAGCAATAGATGGTCTCGATTTTCTATGAACGCTGCAAGGATGACAGCTCTGATAAGTGCATTTGAATGTTATCTAAGCTGTGCAGTTATCGCGTCTATCATGAAAAATCTCTATTGCGTTCCGAGCAATTCCTTGAGCTGCTTGAAAAAGTCTCGGAATGCGTCCTTCGGTTCCTTGCTCGTCGGGATGTAATGTCCACCAGCGTGCAGGAAAATCTTTGGCTCCTTGAATCCTGCAGCTAAGCTCTTGGAGCTCTCAGGGTCGACCACCGCGTCGGTCTCTCCGATCATGTGCAGCGTCGGGATCTCCAGCTTGAGCTCTGGGTTGCCAAAACTGGGGTCACGCGACTGTGGAGCGGAGATGAAGATGCCGAACTTGAATGCGAACGGCCATTCCTCTGGCTTCTCGTCTATGCAAACAAAAGGTAATAGCGCCGTCAGTTGTTGCAGTATCTAACGGCTACTGGCAATGGAAATGCGAGACTTACGCTGACGCTGAAAAACGAGAGAGGAGATGGTGCCTCCCTGGCTGAAGCCAAGCACGCCGTCGAAAGGACCCTGTTCGCGGCAGATCTTGGCGATGTACTCGATCGACTCGTCCACCTTCGAGAGCGTCACTTTGTTGGTCTCCTCATCGACGTGAAACCCAAACCAGGACAGTTGCTGCTGCTGCTGCTGCTTGCCTTCTTCCTGGGCAACGTCAGCGCTCGTGCCATCTCCGGATCTACACAAATGCACGTCAATACACTGCATTGTCAGCACGTGACCCGTACATGCAACATAAAGAGCGCAAAGACACACATGTGCATACTTCTTGGCGAACGGGTCGTTCTCAATCACGATCGGGGCGTCCACGCACACTGCGCAACCAGAAAATACACATCGAACAGCGGGAGCACTTTAGTCACAATCACCGATCATTTCAGCCACAAGTCGCAGCCACACACGCACCAAAGTCGACGCTAGACTTGAACGCTCTGCGGAACGCGGCGATGCGGCCGCGCAGCGTCTCGCTGTTCTGTGCGTAGCCGTGCAGGCAGAGCACGCGGAGCTTGTCGGTGGAGCTCATATCGATCGATCGCTTGTTAGTTTGTCTTCTTCGCGTTCCGAGGTTGATTGCGTAGTGACCTCGGTTTCGATGCTTGTCATTGGTTCAGCTTTCAGAATTGGCTAGTGCCACCAGCAGATATTTTGTCTGTGGCCAATGGGTGACAATTCAAACCATTCCTTGTGTTATTCACAAAAATACAAATTCACATAAAAAGCCCAGTCAAAATCTTGTTATAAACTTGCATCGAAAAGAACTATAGCAACTAGTAAAACTGCTAAGAAAATGCAGATTTTGTCAACAACAGACTTGACACGCGATCCTAAAGTTGGTGCAAAACTCAAAACGTTATCCGCTGAATGGAGTCGTGACCATGTGCGGCAGCTCCAAGAACGCCAAGAGAGCGTCTGTCTGTGGGTTTCCAAGGTGGAACTCTGCCGCGTCCGAGCTTTCTTCGCCCAAAGGTGGCGCTGTCACCACGAAATCCGTGATCCATTCGCCTCGCACTTTGTTGGAGGAGCCACTGATCATTTCTTCATCAAGTCGCCTCTCGACCCAATCGACGTCAACGTTCATCTTCTCAATCGGGAGAACGACTTCCACTCTGCTACGTGACGCCGAGTAGTGCGTGGCTCGGAGGATCGCGAGCCACTCCACGTCCATCATCACTCTGAGGTCACTATTGTCGTCCTCGGGCGAGGCTTCAGTGGTTTCAGGTAGATCAAGTACTTCGAGATACGCTTTTCCAGGAAGACATTTGCTCAGTGCCAGAAAGTGAGTCTGCTCATTCATCTCCTCGCTACTTCCTTCTGAATCAGTATTATACTCCACTTGCGCTTCAAACCGAACGTGCATGTGGCCCGCGAGCCATTTGGCTGGTCGCAGCGCATCCAGCAACAGCTCGCCTCCAGGGTTCCCAAACGCGTTTGTATTGATACTGTGTCGGAAGTCTGGACGCTGCGCCAGCAATGCACCAATGTCGCCATGATTCTCGATATGCGTCGGCCAATCGTGCGACATAAACGCATCCAGACGGCGCTTGCTGGCGTTGCTACCACTGGTAGACTCAGAGCTTGGAGCCAGGTGCGAAAGTTGGTAGACTTCATATTCGCGCACACAGTAGACGCTCTTGACCGCGTCCTTGTTGTACGGCGCTCGCTCAAAGTGTCCTTTGTGGTAGTGCTTCGCATAGTAGATCCCGGAAATACCAGCAATCCGGACCCCACCGACGTTGATCACGCCCGCAGCTCCCAAGTAGAAGATGTTGGGGGCGACCCAGCCGCCGTACCGGAGCTCCTGGAGGTAGTTCGACGCCTCGTGGTTGCCGCCGACGAAAACTGTGAGCACCGAAGCCCGCTTCTCGCCGCGATAGTACTCATGAAACGAGTTCATGTGGCGGTACCGTGGCGGACAAGCCTTGCACTTGAGGTCGTTTGAGTTGCGCAGACACTCAAAATCTCCACAGCAGAGAATCAGCTTGATGCGCTCGCTTGACATGTCAGCCTCGGCGTTCAGCTGGTCCACTTTCGCGTAGATCGCGTCTAGCTCGCCATGCGTGCAGCCAACGAGAGCGACTTTCATCGGGAGCCTTGGAATCTTGGGGACTTGTGGGGTTAACTGGGCCAGCTGCCTGCCTGTCGTGCTTGAGAAGCGAATTAATGAATGGATCAGCTCTTGTCACTTTACCTCACTTAACAAAATGTACCCACGTGCACAGACTCTGGAGGTTATCGGTAAAGTGGCCCACCTTAACTTCCCCTGGCTCAGAAAAAAAATGATTGATGTGAATGAAGGTCAGCAAAAAAGCCAAGCTGATGAAGATTCAACATCGACGTTGCAGCTTGGATCTCCTCCTGTCAGAAGACGCCACCTTCACAGACCAGCTTGGCAATCTACATAGCAATCCGAGCTTCATTCATTTGCTTTCTGTTCCTTCCGTCACTTGCCCGCCACATTACAGTATGTACGCACGACACGACGCAGCGGCACCAATGATCCCCGAATCATAACCTGCACTCGCAATCTCGATTTTCACCTGCGTGTGTAGTCACAAAAATGAACAACACGACAGAGTTTAACAATAGCAAGAGGGTGGTCGTCGGTTGGAGGCGTCTTGTGTAAGTAGCGTACCGGATTTGGGAACTTGGACCACGAGTATTTGCTGTAGGCGCTCCGAACTTCCTGCAAGAAGACGTCGCCAGCCTCCGCCATCCCACCCGAGAGCACAATCATCTGTGTCCCATTCATTATCCACAAGCACATAGTATAACTCTCCAATTAGTATCACAGCATTCCGTGTCAGCCCACTTCAAAGGATGCACGAGTTTTACCACCAATACCTCTGGATCGAGCATTCGGCAGAACGTCACGCACGCAAAGCCCAAGTAGTCTGCTGCCTATTGTATCATAGAACAAGATGTTCACAAAAAAAATCAGTAGCACACGCACCCAAGGTGACAAGCTCATTCCGTGCAAACGGAAATGGTCGCCGCTCACTTCCGCAATGAGCCGAGTACACATTGGATCGCCCTCTACTGCGAGCTCAAATATGAGCTTTGCTGTGATGCTCTCGAGAGGGTACGCTGCGAGCGTCGAGTCTGCACCAGCAGTCATGTGCTCTTGCGCTTCGAGTACCAGCGCCCCCGCAGAGCTGTACGCTTCGAGGCAGCCACGCTGCGTGCACCCACAGAGTCGACCATTGCGCTCCACGATCTGCACAGAAATACATACATACATACACATACGCGGGGAGAAAGAGAGAGCGGTGAGCTATCAAGATAGTGAAACGTGCGTAGTAAACGGGAGATAACACAACAGCACCATGTGTCCGCCTTCAATGGCGTTCGTGCCGCCACGAACCAATTTCCCGTCGTTGATGATGCCAAAGCCTACACCAGTCCCAAGCGCTGTACGAACATTCACATACAATGAAGATGCGCCAAGTGATAGGGTGTTAGCACGATAGCGCAGCAATCTCAATTCGTAATGGCAGGTAAATGCTGCTTTCCATACTGAGCATGATGAAGTTCTTCACGTCCTGCTTGGCGGTGCCGACCCACTGTTCCGCCAAGATCGCGGCGTCCGCGTCATTGCACACATGAACCTGCAAAATAGCAGTACCAGTACAGTTATACGTTTGAACGCCACTTACAGCGTATAGCTCTCTCGAACACACACCTGAAGCCCGTCAAGGTGATCGACAAACAGTTGCCGCAGCGGTACGTCGCTCCACGATGGGAAGTTGGATGCCGCGTGGATCACCCCACCCGCTCGCAGAATGCCCGGACATCCGACGCCGACAGCGAGCAGGTCCTTCCGTGTAAGTTTGAGCTACACATACATACGCACGCAATGAGTTCACATGTATCCCAACGGCAGCACTGCATGGGAACGCACCTCTTCGATCGCCTGCTGCAGCAATGTACACGCGAGTCCGACGACGCTCGCGGGCGCCTGCTCGCTCGCGAGGATCTGCTGTTGCTTCCTCGCGAGCACGCGGCCGTCGGCGTCCACCACGCCCACTTTCACGCTCGAGCCGCCGATGTCGATGCCAGCGATCAGCGCCATTATTGTTGTCTTCTCGTTTTGTGCTGCTTGGTGCAACCAGATTGACGACTGGAGCGCTTAAGTTCGCACCAGATCCAGGATCTTCTTTTTCGACGTGAAATGTGGGTTGAA
This sequence comes from Globisporangium mamillatum, assembly GCA_038050575.1. Classification (NCBI taxonomy): domain Eukaryota; phylum Oomycota; class Peronosporomycetes; order Pythiales; family Pythiaceae; genus Globisporangium; species Globisporangium mamillatum. The sequence goes on along the minus strand of JALBYZ010000154.1, from coordinate 17,300 downwards.
GGCAAAACTTGGTTCGCACAGTACCCTCCCCTCTCGTAATGAACTCAGCGAAACATCGGCCAGATCGTCTGACGAACATGAAGGTTCACTTCATTCTTCAGAGATAACTAAAACTTATTCTCTGGTGTTTTTGGCTCAACGTCTATATCAATTCGATCAGTTGGAATAACCTTCTGTAACGAGTGCCATGCATTCAATGCAATATAAACAGGTTTTTGCTTTACAATAACTATTATAAAAAGGTAAATATCCACGTCTCAAATTATTATATTCGGTCTAAAACGTTAGTACTCTTTCTTCTAAAATGGAAACCATTTTAACTGTACTTGTTTTAGTATCAGCCTCTTCAACTACAACACCTATTATACAGGACAATTCTTTGCAAAGCTGCCATTATGCTTGCTTTCGCACATTTCCAAACATCAACCAGAGAAGCGGGAGCGAGATGTGGTTTCCGACCGATGACAGCTTCCTCGCCATACAGGCGCAGGAGAACCTCGCGAGAGCAAAGATGACGATTGCCGCGTCCGCCAACGCCACAGTAGCGGCAGCAGCTGCGGCTAGCAACGCAAGCGCGACAACTAACGCGACGATGACGTCCGACTTGTTCACGAGCCTTCATGATGTGGATCCAGACACGCTCATGGAAATCGGCACGGTCGTTGCCGTGATCCTCTTCTGGCTCACGCTCTGCGGGGTGTGCCGCTGCGTCGTCTACATGCCGTGTCCGTGCTGCTTCTGTTACATCCCGTGCTGCTGCGGCTTCTGCCTGAAGGAAGACAAGGAGAAAGAGAGATCCCCTCACAATCATCACTACCACCAACACGATGTACGCCACTATCAAGGTACCGCAAAGATGAAGAATGGGACAGCAGCGTATCGTCAGAATACTGCAGAGATGCCGGCGTACTCATCACTCACCGTGGACATCGAGGAGCCGCTGCTGGGACCACCGGCGTACTCGCAGCCGTCCGCGTATGAAGCGTCTCCACCACCGTACCACAACGTGCCCACTGCACCACCGCTCAGCTAGAGAGCAGTCACAACCAATAAATACCTCTTACTAACTGCATTCACAGCATTTACATCGCAGAAGACTGGACGTGCGTTTAATGAATAAAGCTGTGTCTCTCCATGCAATCCAGAGTGTTGATATCCATTCTCTAAAACCGAAAAAATAAATTATACATCGTTCTCTCCACCGCATAACAGCGCAATGCACCTGTGTCTTCGCCGCCTGTACTTGCTTTTGGCACAGAGAGTCCTCCATTACGGTTGTCTAACTACGCGCCATCGTTTCGTTGTACGTAGCATCCTGTTTACGAGAACTTCTCGCTCTGTTCGAGCGCGCTCTTGAACGTCACATCCTCAACATCACCATCCGTTTTGTGTTCTTCCTCTTCGTCCTCGTAGTCCAGCAGCGTCTTGAGCAGCACCGCCTCCGTCTCTTCTTCCTGAAGCGATTGGCGCCGCTGCATCTCCTGTTTGTGCATCGCGAGCAGTTCCGCGAGCAGCTGGTAGAGCAGATCCACCTCCAAGCCCGTGGCGATCGTCAGCCCTCCGCCGGCTTTTGTGTGACCTGCGGCAGATTTAAGCTCGACAACGACCACGCGGATGCTGTACGAGGTCGTGAGGGATACGTTCACAATGTCCTCGAACGGCAGCACGGTCGTCGTGGCAAAGAGCGGCACCATCGTGCGGTAGATGAGCGACCCGTAGGTGACATGGAGTTTCGATGGGATTGAGTTGATCACGCCCGAGCCTTCGTACAAAAGGACGTCGTTCCTCTTGGCTTCAGGTGTGGACGCTGCTTTCAGCGACGTGACTTCAGCACCGGCACTGTCATCATGCAAACCGCACAAACGTTAGCAGCTAGCTTCACAAGCGAGGACCAGCAATATGAGGAGAGCCCTCGCGTTGTGGCTTTGTATGAAGGGTACGTACTGGTCCATGATCGCTGTGATCGCGCGCATGCGCAGCCGCTGCGCGGCATCTGCGCGCGCCGTGACCTGCTTTTGCTTCTCGTCGATCTTGGTTTTCACTTTACGATCGCCCTCGGCAGTCAGTTCGCTCCAGAGCGCGTGCACCATCTCGTTGATCACTTCACCATAGCACTTGTTGGGTTTCTTCATGCTAGTAGGTCTATCAGCATTCGCATCATCCGTAGCTGGTGGCACTGGGGCTTTCTCTTCGTCATTTAGAGTGGATGAGGGGGAGGCTGACGCAAGCGCATTGGCGAGACTCGAGGCGCCTCCTCCAGTGGACGCTGACGGAGGAGCCTCTTCCGTGAGTTTGAGGTTGTACTTCTTGAACAGCGGATCGAGGAGTCCGATGAGCAGCGCGCACGCAAACTCCTGCTCGTACGCATACTCCTCCAGCGGAATGCAGAGATCGCGCATGTTTGTCTTCATTTCACTGCACGTATTCCACATTGATCAGGGACGCTGTTAGCAAAGTGCTATCATGTTGGATGTGGAGATGATAGAAGTTGTCTTATGGCTCACCTGGAAAACATCCGCTTGACGTCCTGGACATAGCCTTCGTCCAGCTCTGCGCCTTTCACATCTGCGTACATATCAACATCCATAGGGACCTCTTTATTCGACACCATACACATGCTGCATCAAGCCCACTCACTATACACAACCTTTACTTACCTTTGTCCGTTGTGTTCTCTGGCGTGGACATGAACAAGTGGCTCAGCGACAGGTACTGGCTGATGATCGTCGCCTGGATCGCGCCGAGCAGCTGGTCGAGCGCGAATGCAAGCGGCTTGGTCTTCTCAACCGACAGGATGTTCCGGTTGCTTGACACGAGCCCTCCGAGCAGCGTGTTCTCGCCCGACACGAGGCAGCAGACGTCCAGCACGCGCAGCTTGGACGGCAGCACGCCGATGCGGATGAACACGTTCTGGTACGCGGCGGTGTTCGCCATGCCGTTTGCGACCGACTCCTGCGACACTTTCTTGCGGAAAAGCACGCTCGACGGTGTCTCCTCGGCGAGCACGAGTCCTTTGCCCATGCACACGGTGACCATGAGCTCCTTGATGATCCACCAGGCGCGGTCGGGGCGGATCTGCACCTCGAGGATGCGCCACTTGCTCGGGTCTTTCTCGACCGGCAGGCTCGCCATCCACTCCGGCAGCTTCTTGGCGCTGCCGTTGCTGTTGTTGTTGTCGCCATTGCCGACGCTATTCCTAATGCTCGCAGTGGCAGCAGACAGCAGTCCGCGCTCGCTCGAGTTTCGGTTGTTGCCGCTGGCAGCGTAGAGCGCGCGCAGCTCGTCGCGGTCGAGGAACGCAAAGTCCGGGTGGTCCTTCACGGCGCTCGCGCGATCTAGCTCCATCTCCATCGGGTCAACCTCGCGCGAGAACGACCCGAATTCGAGCTCCTCGTCGTTGAGCTCCGTCGCCGCAGACCTCATCATTCTAACTCTTCCTGTTGGAACTGCTTCTTGGCTGTCTTGGTGGATTCTCCATGATCATATCATGGGTTGTCATTTTGATTTTGACGGGCTGTCCATCGTGTCTAAATAGGGTGGTACACGTAACATTAGGAGCGGTAGGAAAATTTGTGCGAGAAAGCCACAACTCCAACAAGCTGCAAAATGGCGCAACCAGAGGGGACAATGCCGACGTGGCAGGCGCAGCAGATCGCCAAGAAGATCGAGAATGACGTGCGTAATGGGCTGAGTTGATAGCCAGTAAATTGTTAGATATGTGGTTGTATGTGTGAATATGGTATTCGAGCTTGCTTGCGTAGCAGATGGTGCCGTCGTCTGCTGAACGAGCGGACCAGAGATGAAGGTGGCAAATGGCTCACTCATTATCTGATGTGTAGATCCGCCAGTTGAACGTCGCGATAGCAGAGCTGGACACTGTCAAGCCGAAGAAGGTGCGTGTGTTGTTTTTGTGCTTGCTTGCTGGCATCTCAATGGCAGCAAATTGATAGCACATGCTTGTGTTTGTAATACTGCTTCTTTTGGCGATAGGCAACGTACGTGAAGCGAGCGAACGTGTTTTTCCTCGACCGGAGAGATATGATCGTCAAGGCCAAGCGAAGTGCGTATTCTATATAGATACACCGTAGTTTGCTCGCTGCAACTCTCGTGCCAACTAATTATTCACTCTGTCTCGCTCTCAAATCTGTGGCGTTATGCAGACGAACTCAAAGAGAAAGAGCAGAAGCGTCACGACATTGGCCTGCAGCTTCGCAGCGCTACCGCATAACGGTAACGAATACAGCAACTTACGCACACATACATAGATACAGCTCTCAAAGTGCATTTCATTCATTTCGTAGCCAAGGGGCACAAACTCGGAATAGTCACTATTCCGAGCCAGCTTCTCTTGATTTGTTTGGAAGACCATTTTTGGTCTTCATGAGAGTACTCCCCCGATTCTGTGACTGGTATGTTGGTTGCTGCAGGGCAAGTTCAACGCCGCATTTGACAAAGAGAGCCAACGCAAACAAGACTCATCAATACTGTACCAATGGCGAAGAAGCTCGTGGTGATCGGCGGCGCCGGCGCGCTTGGACGAGGCATCAGCGCGCACTTCTCGCGCTCCAAGGCTTGGAAGGCGCTCTCCGTGGACTTCAACGCAAACGCAGACGCCGATGCGTCCTTCGTGTTCGACAAGAGCGATGGCGCGGGCAGCACCAGTACCCTCGCCCAGGCGAGCAGCGTGCTCCAGCACATCAAGAGCACGTGAGTAGCTGTGCATTTGTGTGCGAAAGCCACTCTGATACGCTATCTTGGTGAGATGCATGGCTGACTCTACTTGTTGGTGTGTGTACGGAGCAGCTTTGGCCGTGTGGACGCGGTGGTGTGCGCTGCTGGCGGCTGGGCTGGCGGCAGCATCAAGGACACGGACACACTCGCTAACCTCGCGCAGATGCACGCGATGAACACCGAGTCTGCAGTTCTGTGTAAGTGATAGTAGTTCCTGCAAGTGGGTATTCCCATTCGATTATGCTACGATGGATCGCTTTTGCTCATTGCATTTTGTGTTGTTTGTGTAGCTGCTCATCTTGCGAGCAACTTGCTGACCCCTGGCGGGCTCTTGGTGCTCACAGGCGCTGCAGCGGCTATCAAAGCCACGCCTGGCATGGTCTCATACGGGATCAGCAAAGCCGGCACGCACCACTTGATCGCCAGCACAGTGTACGTACTCGCGCATTTCACGAGCTGAGTTGAAGCTGTCTTTGCCGAAATGCGCCAGACTTGCACTAACAAATGGTTCGTTTGCTTCTCCATCCCTTACGTAGTGACTCTCTTCCGGAAGGTTCGTCTGTTCTTGGCGTCTTGCCAGCGACGATCGATACGCCGATGAACCGCAAGTACATGGCCGATGCCGATTTTTCCTCATGGACAAAGGTAAGAAATGCAAGATCACGCGTATTCATTCACACACACACATGCCATGATTCAATCGCGCTCACTTATTTTCTGTGCGGACAATGCACTCACTACGATTCACTCTCAGGTGGAAGACATTGCCGCGAAAATCTTGGAGTGGTCTGATGCGCCAGCAGCGTCGCGTCCAACCTCCGGGCACCTGATCACTGTACTCACAGAAAACAACAAGAACGTGTGGAAGGACATGGGTAACCCATTCCTTTGAACCTTGCGCTTCCACGAACAAACCTGTTCATCTAAGAAAGACACACGTTCATGGTAGCGACCATCTCAGGAAAACGCTCTTCCTTTTGTGATTATGTGAAGCTCTACGTTTGTTTCTTCCATGTTGTTGGTATCTCTTTAGTTTTCATTATTGCATTATTGTTGTATTATCCCTTTTAGGTATAGGTTCTTGGCACTTTGTGCGTTTGGGAGTGTAGGTTGCTCATAGTTAGTTTACGAGGATACTAGTCCCGTGGACGACGTGGCGCCGTTCCCAGCAACCAGCGACTTGCGGAAATGGTCGCAGAACGCAGTGAGCACGCGCTTGAATTTGCGCGAGTTCTCGATGCACTCCGGCTTGGCGATCGTACCGGCAAACTCTGTGCGCGCTCTCACAGCAACGCGCGAGCCCACAAATGCATCGTCAGCGAGCAATCGCTGGATGAGCTCTTCGCTGCGCTGACGTCCAAAGCACGCCCAGCAAGAGCGCACGACCTCTGCGACTCGCTCGATGAGTGCGGGCGGCATCGACCCTCCCGCCGCGTTGAAGAGCGCGACTAGCAGATGGTACTGCACGTCCTTCTCAAAGAAGAGCGTGCGGATCAGCTGGTGCAGCTGCACCTGGCCTTCGTACTCGCCCGAGCGCAGCAGGTCTGCTGGTATCCGCAGCACTTCACCGTACCACGAGCCCACGTCCGAGAGGAAGTCGAGCGTCGCGAGCCCCACTTCCGGGTTCTGCGACTTGAGCGAGTGCAGCACCAGCGCCAGCAGCGACTCCAGCTGGTTGCAGTGCACGAAGATGAGCGGGCGGTGCGAGCCGCAGCTACGCGTCAGGTCAAGCAGCGACACGATCAGCGACGCGCTCTCATCCACGTTACCGACTGCCGCGATGTGTGAAAGCGCGGTTTCAACCACAATCAGCATCACACGCGTCAAGGACACAACCGACTCGTCGTCGTCACCCGCGCATACGATGATGCTCTTGATAACTTTCAGGAAACTGCCATCAGAGCTGCGCGCAAACTGTTCGAGCAAGTGCGGCATGATCGCGGACGCGAGCTCCAGCGCCTGCGTGCGAATCGAGTCAAAAAGCGCGACCAGCAAGCCACAGAACTTGCTCATGACGTCTTCGTTTGCGCCATACACGCGCAGAATGCCTTCAATCACTTCCCAGTGGCTGCGCAGTGCGCAGAGAACTGGGTGTGGCACTTCCTGGTTGATCTGCGGCGGGACTTTCACTGCAAGTACGTGCAGATGATCAAAGAGCTCGCAGAGAAACTCGACCGATGCGTCGTCGTCTGCTGTGAGCACTGGGAACCGCGTTGCCAGGTCGAGAAACATGATCGCACAGAGCTCGTCGACCACAGGCACCGCATCTTTGTATGATACCGTCGCGACGACATACGCGACCGACTCGACAATCATTTGCACGCTGTTGCCCGACAGGTTAGGCTTTTTGCCCGCGGGCACAGGCGCGCGGCTCGTGCGATACAGACTCAGCATCGCGTCGAGCCACGCTTGGTTGAAGAAATGGCTCCCGCAGCGATGAGTGAGCTTCTTCATCGCGACCGTGCCAATGTGATCTTCGCCGTTCATGCGCATCCGGAATGGGTAGTTTGGATGCGCCTCGCTCATCTCGAAGCTCTGGGACATGATACGAAACGCGTACACGCCTAAGTAGCTTGGGTTGCGCGCAAACCAGTGGCCCATGACGCCCAGAAAGATCGTGACAGTGCGCGACAACGCCGGGTGGGACGGCTCTTTCCGAGACAAAAACTCGAAAAGCTGCGGGATCAGCGACGTGTCTTCCTCGCGGATCGACTTGGACAGCGCGCTCAGCGCATGCACATATACCTCAGTCTTCTTCCACCACTATTAGGCGTTATGGGGGTAAAGTTGTTAGACACGATAATAAAAGGAATACGAAAATGGTTCAGAACCAGTATCCATACAAAAAAGATAACACAAGATCAGGATCACTCACATTTGGTGGAGCCTGGCCGGCATCGTAGAGCTCGTACTGTCGAAACACGACGTGGATTGCATCGACCACGAATTTATCCTCGCTCGCCTGTGTGACCGTCGCGAGTGAGCGGAACACCGCGCGCACGTCGTTCCGGTAGCTCGTGAACCGGTCGCGCGCTGCCACGGGGAAGCTCTCGTAGTCGTCGGGAAACTCCGTTCGCTCAACCAAGATGCTCAGCAGCCGTGAGATGAACGCTTCAAAGTCCACCATGCGGCGCTCATGCTTGCCCGAGATGTACGCGCGAAAGTCAATCCAAAAGTCCATGGTCTCGTTCGAGATTTCTAGGTCGTTCATCGCCGTGAAGTACAGGATCGTGTCAAGAAACTCGTACACGAGCGAGCCGGGTTGCAGATCGAGCGTGTAGTCGACAAAGTACATGATAAACGACTGTCCGCACTCAGCCATCGCAACCGCACAGCCTTTCAAGCAGTATCCCATGGCGTCATTCGCGGCGAGGCGCTCCATAATGTGCTTGCCGAGAATCACAAAGTTCTTCATGACGAGCTCCATCAACGGGATGCAGCCGTCGTTGTTGCACGCGCGCACGACTTCCCGGATGCACAGCAGCGCGTCTTCAGAGAACTGCGGGCTCATAGTTTCCTGGAACGCGCGGTCGAGCAACCCCGAGTCCATGATCACACTCGGCGCCACGTGGCCGTACTCGACCCAGCTGGAGAAGCACTTGAGCAGCAGCCCATGCAGCCGCACGAGCTTCTCGTCTGCGTCGATCGCCTTCGCCAAAGTCGGCAGCACGGTGTTCACGACGTACGGTGCGGATTGCTGCACGAGCACCTCGCACTGCGCGCGCTTGGTCTTGGAGAACTTGACGCGCTTGTTGTCTACTTCCTCGGGGATCACTTTCAGCGTAAGCAGGATCGCAAAGTTGGTCAGACTCGACGTGACGTTGTCCAGGATCGGGTTCTTCTGGTTCTTCACGAGCCACTTGACCGCGCCAACAATCGACGACTCCGAGTGTTGCTCGTGGAAGCGCAGCAGGATCACGGCGATCGTGAGCGCCAGGTGGGTCTGCACGTTGAACTCTTCGAGCGCGCCATTCGGTCCGGTCAGGATGTCCCACACTTCCTGGCACACGAGCTCAAACTCCTTCGACAGGCTCTCGTGCTGCACGCGCTCTTCGTTGGTCCACAGCGCTGGGTTCTCCAGTTTGTACGTGCGCACATACGATGCGACCGTGAAGTAGATCGTCGAGCCGGCGAATGTGCGCTCGGCCTTCACCTGCGGGTTCTCCTTGTCGGTGATCGGCGTCTGCAGCACGCGCAGCGCGGTCTGCGCAGCGTCGGGCATGCGCTGGAAGCGTTGCAGGAGCGAGTCGGCTCGGCGGCGCATGCGCGGCGAGCTCAGCGGGTTATAGAGCTGCCCGAGCGCCTCGGCCACCACAGAGACCTCCATGGTTAAATGCAGTGGGATGTGTGTGTGTGTGGAGAAGCTATTGGTTAACGTAGCGAATGCGCACTCAAGAACAGGAGCGTGGCCAAGCAGAGATGACGAGTGACGCAAGCCGATGAATTGATGTACTTCGACGCCTGATGCTTGTTTGATGCGTTGGAAGTGGAGGAGCTCTTACACCCAACGCAGCGTAGCAGTGCTTGCTAAAAGTGCTTTTGAAGCTCGGTGATCTTGTCTTGTCGAGGTTTCTGATGCTTTTTATATCACAATTCGCTGGACATGCTATTGGAGAGTAAAGATATGCTGAACGATAGGAAATACAGCTGAATTCGAACTTGATTGGGAAAATACACCCCTTCAATAGCTTATAAATGATGTGTCACTCGCAGCGCCACACCAGAAACCTGAGAAGAGTCCCCAAATTGCCTCTCTAGAATGTCCAAAATAAGCAAACTGTAACCGTCGTTGCTGTGGTCCACGGTTCAGGAATGCTGAACCGTGGACTGACTGAAAGTGAAGTGAGCCACAACTGAAAACGATCTGGAAAGCGGGACAAAGCATATGCATGGGCTAGACCCCTTCTCCTACAGCTTCGCATTTTATCATACCACTTGGTCGCACTACTGCTGCTCGAGTACTTTATGCGCTGATCAATCAATCACACACAGGCACAATCTTTCTTCCACCTGCGCGTTTTGCCTCACATGACGCTTCTGTCGTGAGAGCATTTCAAGCCATAAAATGGCATTTATTCGCATTTTGGAGTGCCCCAGTTCGACCAGCAAGTCAGTTGCACATCTGAAACGCCAAAAAAGGGAGGTTCAATAAATTCATTTTCGCAGGTACATGTTATTGGAATGCTTAGCAGAGGTTCACTATTAGAAGCATTCTATCCAATGATACAGGTATTTTTGGCAGTTTATGCTTTGAATAGTGGCCTTCGGAAGCGGCAAGCACTCGGCTCCCTCTCGCGCGATTTCCTTCCTTTTTCCTGTCTCTCACGACTTCCCCCTCCTTAGCCTTTAGTATCAAAAAGAGCCGACGGAAACGAGGAGCTACGGGGGAAAAAAGCGCAGTCGAGCCCACATCGCGCGCTCTGTATCTGTCTGTAGAGCTCCGAGCCCAAGCCACAGTCTCTTCTTCTCTCTCCTCCACCACCACTAGCGCAGTATGAAGGCGTGGGCGGCCAAGTCCGCGGTCGCGACAGCACTGCTCGCGACGGCGGCGGTTGTGCTGACTGACGCGGCGTTCTATGTGCCCGGCGTGGCCCCCGAGTCGTGGGCCGAGGGCGAGTCGCTGCGCCTCAATGTGAACAAAATCACGTCCACGAAGACGCTCGTGCCGTACGAGTACTACTACCTGCCGTTCTGCAAGCCGATGAAGACGAACGAGCAGCAGGAGAACCTGGGTGAGATCATGGCGGGTGACGCGATCATGGACTCGCTCTACTCGCTGCAGATGGAGAAGGACGCACGCTGCCAAGTGCTCTGCGAGCCCGTGACGTACACGGCGAAGGAGTCGCAGAAGTTCATCGACATGATCCAGGATGAGTACTACGTGCAGTGGATCGTGGACAACCTGCCGGTGCTGTACCGCGACCCGTCCGAGAGCCCAGATGCGGGGTCGTACAAGCGCGGCTTCCCTGTGGGCGAAGTAGACGAGAACGGCAAGTACTTGCTGTACAACCACGTGCGCATCGTCATCTCGGTGAACCCGGACCCGTACGCGGTCGCGGAGGAAGGCCAGCAGCCCAAGTGGCGCGTGGTCGGCTTTGAGGTCGTGCCGACGTCGATCAACCACAAGTACGAGAACGACCCGAAGGGCGGCCAGGAGCTCGAGTCCGACACATGCGGCAAGTTCGTCAACATCGAGGAGGTGGCGCAGGACAACTATCAGTACCTGAACGCCGAGGGTCCGACCAAGGTGCTGTTCACGTACGACGTGCAATTCGTCAAGTCGGACATCCCGTGGGAGGAGCGCTGGGACCGCATCATCAGCTCGAAGAGCTCGAACGATCAGATCCACTGGTTCTCGATCATCAACTCGCTCATGATCGTGCTGTTCCTGACGGGCATGATCGCGATGATCATGCTGCGCACGCTGCACCGCGACATTGCGCGCTATAACGAGGTGCAGACGACCGAAGAGGCGCAAGAAGAGAGTGGCTGGAAGCTGGTGCACGGTGATGTGTTCCGCCCGCCGCAATTCTCGCCTATGCTCTTCTCGGTGTTTGTCGGCACGGGCGTGCAGGTGTGCGCGATGAGCGCGACGACGATGGTGATCGCGCTGCTGGGGCTGCTGTCTCCGGCGAACCGCGGCTCGCTGCTCACGACGTTCCTGCTGCTGTTCGTGTTCATGGGCAGCTTCGCCGGCTACTACTCGTCGCGCACGTACAAGATGTTCAGCGGCAAGGACTGGAAGTACAACACGATCCTCACGGCGGTGCTCTACCCGGGTCTGCTCTTCGGCATCTTCTTCGTACTGAACCTGTTTTTGTGGGGCAAGGCGTCGTCGCAGGCTGTGCCGTTCGGTACGCTGTTCGCACTGCTGGTGCTCTGGTTCGGTATCTCGGTGCCGCTCGTATTCCTTGGCAGCTACTTTGGCTTCAAGGCGCCGGTCGTGGAGCAGCCCGTGCGCACGAACCAGATCGCGCGCCAGATCCCTGAGCAGGTGTGGTACCTGTCATCGCCCTTCAGCATCCTCGTGGGCGGCATCTTGCCGTTCGGCGCGGTGTTCATTGAGCTGTTCTTCATCATGTCGGCGCTCTGGTTGCACCAGATCTACTACGTGTTCGGCTTCCTGTTCATCGTGCTGCTGATCCTGGTGGCGACGTGCGCGGAAGTGACGGTCGTGATGTGCTACTTCCAGCTCTGTGCTGAGGACTACCGCTGGTGGTGGCGCGCGTTCTTGACGTCGGGCTCGGCGGCGCTCTACCTGCTCCTCTACTCGTTCCTCTACTTCTTCACGAAACTCAACATCACGGCGTTCGTCTCGGGGCTCCTCTACTTTGGCTACATGAGCATGATCTCCATCACGTTCTTCTTCCTCACGGGCACCATCGGCTACTTTGCCTGCCTCTGGTTCACGCGCAAGATCTACGGCTCGATCAAGATCGATTAGGCTTTTGGCGTAATGAATGGGTTTAAGGGAGAAAGAACCAGACGGTGCTGTCTATGGTGATCACTCGATTGCAGAGTGTGGTCATCCCTTGCATTGCATTTGGTAGATTTTCAATACATTTGTGTTTTGGAGAAACGGTGCTGCTCTTCACAGCCTTTTCGGGCACCCTCATACATGAAAATGGTTCCGTCGCTGTTCCTCGTCTTCAAATACATTATTAAATGGTTCGCCAATCTGCGAGCCACGGATACTTCTTCACACAGTTCTTGGCTTGCTCGCGCCACAGCTGCACGCGCTCCACGGTGACTTCTTCGTGGTCGTCGCCCTGGACTGCGTCGTAGATGAGGTCCAGCGGCGTGGTGACCAAGTCCGCTGGTGTTCCAAGCTTCTGCAGCTCCAAAAGCCCCAACAGATCCGAATCCTCGACGATCTCGCTCATCAAATCGTTCACTTCGTCCAGACGCGCCTTTGCAAAACAAATTGACAGCCAACAGCAACACTTAGTGGTTGTTGCGAACACTGAGACTTGATACAAAATTGAAATGACAGTGGTACCTCATCGATCATGCTGGTCAGTTTCTCCTTTAAGATCGCGTTCGAAGAAGCCTCCAGCGGGTTCACGAGATGTTTCAGCGTCTTCGCGAGCGTTGTGTTCGCAAGGTCTTTCCGCGTGTGGATGTGCGCCTTCGACAGCACAAGCGCGATCTTCTTTCCCGCGATCTGCTCAATCTCGTCGTCCACAACGTCGCAGTTACCGTTTCGGCCGGCGTTCGCAAGCTGCAACGTATTCATAATAGACAACCAAGCAGAGCGGTCAGAAATACAACACATCCGAGCAGGATTCAACATATATGGGCTGTAGCCACTCACTTTTGCGCAAGTCCAGTTGTCAGCGCTGATATCTGCAAGCTCCGCCTCGTCACTCGACAGGATTCGCGCTTTGTTGCAGGAGTCGCAGTACACCGTTGTCGTGGGCTCCACTGCTTCATCGTCCGTGTCAATTTCATTACCGTCGTCTGCAGCAGCATCTTTTCCCTTCTGAACGGTGGCCTCCTGCTTGAAAGCAGTGACAACATCGGCGGTTTGAGCAGCGATGTCGAATCGCGACAGCGCTGCTCGTGCCGTGGCTTCTCGCAGCGCTCTCTGGATCGACGTCTTGTCTGCCGCTCTCGCTGGGTGTCTAACTGAAGCAGCAGGACTTCCACCAGCAGCAGCGAAAGATGCGGCAGTCCGCGTTTGTCGAGAAGGAGCAGAAGCAGGAGCTTCTTGGCTTTCGTTTTCGTCAATGTCAACGACGTTACTCTTGTTTGCTGATGCTTTAGAGACCTCGAGCGCGTGATTCAGCTGCTTCTTCGCACGACCTTCCTGCTTCCAGAGCTTCCACTGCTCTTCGTTAGCCTGCAAAACAGTTGAAACGAATGTCAGTACACCTTGAATGGTGTTACAAGTCAGAATACTCCCGTGACAAGCGACTCACCTTTGCCTCAATAGCTTTCTTCGACATTGCTCTGGGACAAAGCACGATAATCAGTTCGACTCAAGTGTTCATACCGTCACTAAAGAACACTGCTAAAGCCAACGCACCGCGTTCGAATATCCAAGTATGACCAATCTTCCTCGGGCATCAAGTCTGCCAGCCCTCCTGCCACATCGCCATTGTACAGCCTCGCAATGCTCCAAAACACTCTAAAAAAGTAAACAGTCACTCAGAAAACACACTGGGAATCGTCCTTGCAAAGAAAAAAGACTCCGCAGGAAAATGAGCCTCACCTGGGCGAGCACTGCGCCATGTTGAACGGCTTGAGCATCTCCTTCCCAGTCTCCCCACCCGAGATGAGCACATATTTCAGAACCGCCTTCAGCTCCACGTCGTGAAGCATTGCGACAGTCTCTTCCCGCCACTTGCGCACGCTCTCTTGGAACTTCACTTTCATCTCCACGGGTCGGTCGTCGTCGTCACCAGCACTTCCTGTGCGTCGCGTGGACGTCACATCGTGGATCTCAAACCGGTTGCCAAGCGCAGCATTGAGGCGGGCGTTCGCGAGCGCCATCTCGTACTGATACTCGAGTGCGTTTTTCGTCGCCGCGCGGAAGAACTTTGCCGCGCGGTCTTCCGTCTTGCTGCTCACAGCGTTCACGAGGCTCAGCTCAATGTCCTCTTTCGAGTTCAGGTGGATGGCGTGCGTGCGTCTGTATTTGGGTTGTGGTTCGGACGACGCTGCGTTATCAGCTTCTGCGTCGGCTTCATCCTCTTCGTCAAGCGTATCGCCGAGTCGAACTCCTTCTCCATGCGCTTTTCTCTTGATCGACGATGCAGGTCGCGCTGTTGCTTTCGCTCTCTGTGTCGGTCCGCCAAGCGTGTGAATCCCCGCTTTCTTTGCCGGCGCTTGTTTCGTTGCTGCCGCTGCTCTCGCTGGTGGCTTCTTCACTGGCGCACCTTGAATCACCGTTGGCGGAGCTGCAGCACCATTCGCGTCTGCAATATCTACAACAACCGTATCATTCCTGGCAAACACGAGCAGGAACACACATCAAACTGACTGCACTGGTTCTTGCTGAAACGAAACCTTGAGCGTTGTTGACGCCAGACGACGGGCAGCTTGGTGTTAGGTCAGCGCAGAACGACGCTCTTCTTCTCGTGGTTGGGTGGCACAAATCTAGTGTAGTGCTACTGCACTCGAAGCCACGAGAATATGAGCCGCAAGAATACGTTTCCACAGCCGACTGACACGCAGGATGCATTAACCAGCAACCAAAACGAGTTGATGCACCTGGTTATCAGTGCCAACAACCACGAGGTGAGGACACTTTAAGTCCTTTTTGAGAACAAACTCGTCTGGGAGCAATGGAACACTCATCACGCTGCAGGTGCTAAACTGAATCCAGCCTATCCCATCTTCTTCAAAACGAGAACTCGGGTGTTGCAGACTGCGAACTCCTTAGTACTTGTGATCAGTATTGGCTCAGCGCATGAGAAGTTAAAGTACAATGAATGACAAATCCATTTGCTGTCTTTCTCCAATCCGAATCCCAAAACAATCATGTTGATTCTTTAGCAAGTGGGTACAGTAAAGCTGATCTCGGTTGGTTGTTGGATGTAAAAGGATAGCACTGAACGTGGATAGGCGGGAGATCAAACACGTACTACATCGAGAGGTGTCCGCTCGAGTCAAGCACTGCGCTCGTTTTGTGTCTTCATGTAGACCGGGTCTGCAAGCTGGCCATGGGCTCCTTCTAGCGCATGCCATTTCGTGTGTGTCCTAGAATACCGACTGGATTGTACCTCAAACAAAGCCCTAAGAGTACAGTCCTTCTTCCCCTATTGAAACACGGAAAACACCCTCCAAAACATACAATTTCAATGGTCTTGAAAAGTATGGAGGTACAAAAATATGCAGGTTATCTGATTGACAGCGCATTACCGTAGATGTCATTGCAGTTGTAATCAATCGCAGTGTCGCTTCATAAACAAATTGCGCGATTCAGGAAAAACGAGTGTGTGGATGAGATTCAGGATGGGAGGGGTTACCCTGACAACCCTCCCGCCGTGAAATCCAAATTCGCCGAAGTACCGGTGATGTTCGTACCACGCGCACGCGCGCATGTGTGCGCGCCCAGAGAATTCGCGAATAGAAGAAGCTCTATTTATTTGCTCCTATTGATCCTCTTTACTCCATGTACCAGTTCGTAGATGTCATCTCCTAGAATATGAGTGTGGTGCCAATAGTTGCTGATTATCGTCTTGTGATCGTTTCCCATGCGTCCTTTGCCTAGTGCATCGCGACCAGCATATCCACACGATACAGGGCTCCAGCATCTCGATCCAGATTTTCATTTCCTACATCCGCGGCTCGGCTCAAAATCTCGTCAAATCTGTCCACGACATAGCGAGTCTGGAGCCGCTCGATTTGTGTCTTGAGAGCTTGAATGATTCCGGCATCTTGCGGCTGCAGGTAAGCAGCCGTATTGGGAGGCAGTATTTGCAGAGTCACGTAGGAGAGTGACTCGGCGAGCCGACAAGATGAAGTATTGTCAAGAAGTAGCAAGACATGGCGGTTCCCCGCGCACATGTCGTCGTTGAAACGACGAGCCCAGTTTTGAAAAAGCACAGTGTTTATCCACCCTTTTGGGGTGGACTCGTAGTCGAGGTCGAGCTGCTCTCCCGTCTTTCCACCAAAGCAACGCGGTCGCTGAGCTGCCCAACGAAAAGCAGCGGGAGCTTGGACGAACCGTTGACGTTGCGGGTTGTAGCGACAGTTAGTCGCTTCTTTGGGTTCTTTCGCCCACGCATGCGCTTGCTAGAGACGGTTCTGTTGGGCGGTGTACAGTACAAGTACGCCGTCTCGTTCATATTGTAAATGTCTCGCTTCGCATAGCTTTGCATAATTGCTTGGAGTGCGGCGCGCTCTTCCTCGACGTTCACCGCATTTGCTGACGCAGCCTCGCCGTAAACGCGCTTCGACGTGAATTTGTGGCGTCTTTGAAACTTGCACAGCCATCCCGTCGAAAAGGGGAGCGAGGAGAGGGCGGCAATCATTGATGGGCTTGCGTGGGGAAAGAGCTCTTTGCGTATCTTTGCCGCTTTCTCCCGAATTGTAGCGCCAGTCACTACGAGCATGTTGTAGCGCTCGCAGTCATGAACCCACTTCAGCAGCGCCGCCTCCAGCTGCAGATACAGGACGGACTGACGCCGTTTCTGGTCTGGGTTGACTCTGTCGCCGCTCTTAGCGGTCAGTATGCGGTGGATAGTCGTTCTCGACGGCGCTTGCTGGAGGCTCAACATCGCAACAGCCCACTCACCAAGCGTGCAGCGCTTCATTGTGGGGTGCGCTCTGTCCTGTTCCCTTATCGCTTGCTTCTGGCTGTTTGTCAGTCACGCGTATGCGGTGACCACGACCATTCTTGCTTGTGTCTTGGTTTGCTTGCTCGGTTGTGAGCTTTTGGTTTGTGAGTAGCGTGCTAGTTTCTTTAAACTGCTTAGAATGAATGTCAACAAGAGAGTGCACTACGGGATATCGACTTTGAGAGGGTATGTAATTTGGACGATACTTCAATAGGGGAGGAAGGACTGTACAGTTCTCCTTCAGAATACCGTCACGGAAAATCGCATTAAAATATATCAAAT
>JALBYZ010000153.1:0-51336 GCA_038050575.1 Globisporangium mamillatum | reverse complement strand
ACAGTCGATGGAGCTGCGGTGTTGGCGAGTCGGTCTCGAATCTTTGCCGCCTTTTCTTGAATCGAAGCGCCGGTGACGACTGGAAGCTTGTACTCTTCACAACGGTGAATCCACACCAGTAGCTCGGCCTCAAGCTCTGGGGAGTACCTAGAGGCCAGCACGTGGCTTGATCTTGATATGCACATGTGCAAGTTTTCCAAACACTTGGGCTGAGAATGCAGTACTGCAAACTCGTTCGCACTTAACGTGGAGCACAGAATGAAGTACAAATTGTTTCAACAGATTTGTTTAAATGTGCATTTACTCCAGAGTGATGGCAAAAGTGATTGAATCAAATTCGAAAGGGTATTTGTTGATGACGATGTAACATAATGGGAGGGAGGACTGTAACCTCAGATCTGTGTTATCAGTAACAAAATCCTTTATAAAGCACAAGGATTTTAAATTAGGTGCGTAGCGTAACCATTATTTAGGTATTTATCCCTAAAATTGGATCGTACCCCATGTTGAATGTGAGAGCGCAAACCCCAAATGCGGAAAACGCACCCGTTGGCTCCGGTTCGATCCAGTCTCACGCAACCAGCAAGGAAAGAAGAAACCGCTCTCACAAGCAAAAGCGCCCGCCTGCAAGCAAAAGCAAGAAGCAAGAGAACGCAGACCAAGATGGCGCCTCCGAATGTTGACAGCATGTTCACGCTCAAGGTGGACAACGTCCCCTTCCAGATCGGGTGAGTGGCCAGCCAACCGGCGTCTGTGCTTCATGCTCCTGTTCTGTGTGCTGTTGTATGCTGTGGGTGTCGATCGATGTACGGGAAGGGGAAACGTGGCGAAAAGCGAGAGGGGAAACATGACGCGCCTCCTCGATTCGCGGCTCTCTCTCTCTCTCTCTATGGATGTGGGGAGGGAGGGAGAGGTCGCTGTGTATGCGGTTCTGTCTGCGTATGTGTGTGCTGATGAGGAAGTGGAGGGACCTGTATGTGGTGGCGTCGCGCGATGCGGGCGGGCGTTTGGGTATGTCTGTCTGTCTGTCTCTAGATAGATAGATGCGCCTCTCTCACTTTCTCAGCTCTTTCTTTCCTGTGCTCCCCCTCTTCTCGCCGTTATGTGTGACCCCTGTGTGTGTGTGTGTCTTGAGATGAATTGAGTTGGTGGCTAATGCTTATATGGATCTTGCTTTTACTTGTCTGACCTATTAGCAACGATGAGCTGAGAGAGATCTTTGCCAAGTGAGTATTTATTTCTATGGTTTTCCATTCTCTCTACGAGGAGTATCGTGTATTGACCCTTTATGATTGGTACTGCACCAGGTTTGGCGAGATCGGCGACGTGTACATCCCTCGCGCGCGCGGCACGAACGAGTCGCGCGGTTTCGCGTTCGTTCGTTTCATGCAGAAGCGCGACGCCGAAGACGCGATCGAAGCGATGGAAGGCAAGGACTTCCAGGGCCGCGACTTGCGCGTGCAGTTCGCGAAGCAGCGCCGTCCAGACAACCCAAGAGAGTTCTATTCGCGCGGCGGTGAGGAAGAGCCACGAGGAGGCGGTCGCTATGAAGAGCGCGGTCGCTACGAAGACGACCGTCGCAGCGGCGACCGTTATGGAGGCGGTCGCGAGCGTCGTGATGACTACCACGGACGCAGCAGTGGACGTCACAGCGACCGTCCTCGTCGCTACTCGCGCTCGCGCTCCCCTCGCCGTGACCACCACCGTGAGCACCGCAGCAGTGGCCGCGATCGCAGCCGCAGCCGTCACCGCAGCCGTTCGCCTCCACGCCACCGCAGTGGCTCGCCACCACGTCGCGATTAAGCTGAGGAGGATGCTGTTTGTGTTCGTTCAGCCATGGATGAGTGGCGGATGGTGAACAAGTGGAAGATGACGGTGTCATTAAAGCAGAGTTACCTGGATGAATGAGAGAGAGAGAGAGAGAGAGAGAGAGAGAGAGAGTACTGAGATAATGAAGAGAGAGAGAGGACCCTGCCTGAAAAACTAAAGAGAGAGAGAGAGAGTGACGAGCGTGATGACGATGCGACAGAGTCGAGGTGTGGAGTTGCGTGTTCCTTGTTCATCGTGTGTGGCTTGCAGTTCAACTACCGGTCCGACTCATCAGTCAACCGCTTCGCTGCCGAGTCCAGATAAATCAGGGCGGGCAAGACGTGTGATGATGATGGTGGTGATGCGCAGAATTGGCGGGGGAGACCGATCGGGCACCGTGAGATGGGCGGGGAGTTTATAACCACCAATCGTTGGTTCCGGCGTATCCTGATTTGACCGACCCAGATAATACTGGAGCCGAGAGCCGCGACGAGTCACGGCGTTCACACAATCGAATAGATCCATTCATCAGTAACCAAAGATATGGCGACTCAGCGTACAGCCAACGATGCGACTGAGAGGTTAGATGTCGATGAAGTGCTGATGAGAGAAGGAGGAAAGAGTGATGGAGAAGGCGCCACTCCATCGACAGACCTGGACGATCTCGATGTGCTGCTGGTGTTCAGTGTGATAACCACATCGTCCGCAAAGAAAGGCTCAGGAACCGTCAGCGCCAGCTTGTCGCTCACAGAGAAAGACAAGTTTGCAATCACATGCTCCAAGAAGCTCATGCGCTCATGGGTGAATCAGCCGTCGCCGTGCTGTGCCGCCGCAAGTGTCGGTAAGCGACTCTGTCCATAATCAGCTTATTTGCCAAGGGTACAATGTTGCACAGCTCGTAACTTTGTTTCGTGTGTGTGTGTGCCGCTTCAAAACGTTCAGCTGGAGCGCTAAACGCTCTTTCCACCAAGGACCCCGACTGGACTTGCGCACAACTACTCGAGCACTACAAAGTCATGACAAGAGATCGGATCCGCAGACAGAAGCGACTTGTGCAACTTCAAGCAGGAGTCTCGGAGCAAGAGATAGCGGGTTTGGAAGCTGCTGTTCGCGAGCACGTGGCGTCCACTGGCGAGTTTGAGTTTGGGGTGATACCACTACGATTTCTTAAATACATCTCTGCTTTGTGGGACAAGGACAGAATCTCATCACTGTTGTTTTGGATCGTTAGGGAGCCAAGAAGATCACGCGGAAGCACTTGCTTGATGCCGCATTGTCCTGTGCGAAGGAAAGCCCCAGCCAGTACCCCGTGTTCCACAGTTTGCTGGTGCAGAGCGATGCAGACTCTTTTGAATCCAAGGGCTTGACTACTGGTAGTGAGAATGGTGAAGGTGGACGTGACCGCGCACGAAAGAACGAAACCAAATCGACCAATACAGTGTTTGAGATCGATTTCAAGACAGGAAGTCCCAACTCCTCGTTTACCAAGCAGCACCGTGGAAAGCAGCATTTGCAAGACTCGCTCTACCAGTACTTGCACCTAATCGATGGGCTTGCGAAGCTCGAACGGCCCGTGAAGCCAAGCACTGCAATTTGCGGGAACGAAGCGCTTCTGCGCGCCATTGACGCTGTGAACGCGAGCGAAAGCGAGATGGAGCGCCTTGGAGCAACTGGGAGATCTCTCCACGCAATGCTGTTTATGGGGAAGTCAGCGAGCAGCAGCAGCAACAACAACAGCAACAGTAATTCCGTGACGTGGCAGATCTCGTCTGAAGATTCGGAAGAACGACGCACTGACGCTTGGGTCGGTCTGTGGCGAAAATTCTCCCGTGACGCGACTGTCCTCATCTACCATTTGAAGAACCACTACGCTCTGGTGTTCGCCATGCGCGAGTGGCAAGAGCTGTCAAGCTCCACAGAAGAAGAGTCATCACCACCAGAAAACCTCCAGTGCCGCGAGATCCTGACTGCACGCAAAGGACAACGCCCCAGTGCCTGGGTGGCATGGGACGAAGTCTACGAGACGCTGTGCTCGTGGCATGGCTACAAAATCATATCGATTTCTATTGAGCGAGGCTTAGGTTACTCTGTTTTTCAAAACGGCACAAAACAACCACAGCAGATGCGAAAAATGAAAGATGGGAGCTGCCAGGATAGCAAAGAAAGCAAGAAGAATACCTAGGCGCTGTAAACGAGAATCACGAAGAACGCGAACACAACAACGAGCATCCCGGCGCAGTACCAAGCGCGAAGGTCGTGGTCGATCGGCGCGTAGTGGCGGCGGCGGTAGCACATAGTGAGGCAGAAGATGATCGCGCCAAGCACGAAGACGCCGAGAATGATCGCGAATACAAGGTTCACGGTCGAGGATTCTTTCTTCTCGTTGTCGTCGTCCGAGGAAGCTCCCGATTTAGTGCTGACTTCATCGCCACTGGACGCACAGCAAAGAAGCCCCGGACAGCATCCTTCTTCCGTGAAACAGCAATTGAGCGCGGTTCCATTTGCTCCACCGGTCAAGCACGCGATTTCTCCGTGGCACGAGTGGACGTAGTCAGGGACGCTCGGCGTTGGTGCACTCGTCGTCGAGTCTGTCTGGCAGCAGAGCAATTTCTGTCCCGTGACCGGATCTGGTTGGCAACAACCGTCTAGACTTCCGCAGCAGTCAAGTCCAGCGAGCGCACACTGCGGTTCACCGAGGCACGCGCTGTCTTCCTCTTTCTCAGAGGCTCGCGAGCTGGATGAGTTCGTCGCCAGCGTGATTGTTGGGGCCGGAACCTCACAGCAGTCAAGCACTGCGCCAGTCGGATCTGGAGCACAGCAGCCGCCTTCGACTGCGCAGCAATCGAGCTTGGCGGCGGCGCACTTTGGCTGACTGTGGCAAGTCGCAGAATCTGCTGCGTTCGCTGGCGCTAGCGTAACTTTGTTGGAGCAGCAGTCCAATTTCGGACCATCGCCAGCGCAGCAGCCTCCTGGGGCAGAGCAACATCCGAGCTTCGCAGCATCGCAGAGTGGCTCGCTGTAGCACATGCTCGGATCAGTCGTTTGGTTGCCGTGCGCAGCTGTCGCGCGAGGCTTCTTTGTCGCTGGATGCTGGTTCTTGCAGCAGCCAAGCACAGCGCCGGTGAACGGGTCTGGCTCACAGCACCCGTCAATACTGTTGCAGCAGCCGAGACCAAGCACCGCGCACTGGTGCTCGCCAAAGCAGGCGTTGAGCGGCACAAGGCTCGGATCTTTCTGTGGACAACAGCCGAGCGTGCTCGGGCAACAGCCCGGGAGCGACGAGCAACAGTTGAGCGCCGTGCCGTTCGCACCGGCAGTGCTGCACGCCGGGTAGCCAAAGCACTGGTTTTCGTCGTGGAGGTCCGGTTTGGTCAGTACGTTTCTCGTCTTCTGCGCGAACCAGGACTGGCGCGTGGCGATCCAGTACATGGAGTTGGACGCCGAGTTCCACGTGTCGTATGCGTTGACCGACGACACCAGCTCGTCCCACGCCGTGGCGGCATCTAGGATCGCATGGTCCAGCACCACGACCGATCGCCAGATGTCGTTAGGGCCGAGATCTTGGAAGTCTTGACGCAGCAGCGCGTACTCGTAGGCGACGTACTCTTCATTGAGCAACTGGGTTGTGATGGGCGTGAACGGGATCATGTTGATGCCGTGGATGTACACGGCCTTGTAGCCAAACCAGGTACTGTAAACGACCGACATTTCGCCCGCGACGCCGACCATCGTGTTCTTGGCGAAGAGCGGCTCATAGATTTGCGAGTTCTTCGACATATGCCAGTACTTCTTGGTAGAGCGCAACTCGGAAGCGAGCAGCAAACGCGCGTATTGGTGGTACGAGTTGGCGTCCAGGGCATCCCCGTCGAGTGACGAGAAGAGCGCGAGCGCGTAGTAGGCATTGATGCATTCACTGCTGCTCTCCTGGGACTTGCCAACCTCCATCGAGAAGAGCCCGCTCGCGTACGAGTGACCAACGTACCACTCCTTGTGTCTCGCCACCGGGAACAGCTGCTGCGCTGGGAAGTCGTTGAAGAACTGCGTGTCGTCGAGGATCGGCGTGCCGATGTCGCCCACGAGCATGGCGCACGCGAGCTCATGCGATGCGATGAACTCCGGATCGAACTTGCGTACTGCGGCAAGCGCATACACGAAGTAGCCGTAGTGGAACTACACAGTCACACAAATAGAGAAATTGTCAGATGAGAGTACCCAGTATAAAGCATCGTAATAGTGCGAATGTTGTCCTTACATGATGATCGTTGTAGTGACCGTTGCCGTAGTCCGCGCCTTGGTCCTTGATACCGTCGCTAGTCACCACGCCACCGTAGGTCTGGTCATAGATGAGGAAATCCGGGTTCTTGGCCGTCAGCCACGCGCCAAGCTCGGTTTTCATCTTGCTCAGCAGCCTGTCGACCAGCTCTTTCTGCTTGAAGCGATCCGCGATGAGCAGCAGGCGCGCTTCACGCCCGATTTGCTTGCCAAAATTGTACGAGTCGACCGCAAGCGCCGGGTACGCGTCCACGTCCTGATAGAGCTTGGCGACGATGTCCTTGGTGACTTGGTCACGCGTGTTCTTGCGAAGCGCGGCCTCAGCTTTGCTCGTGTCTTTCGAGTCGTTTTCGTAGAACAGTCCGTCACTCGCAAAGTCCCACTCGACGTCCGGCAGTGTCTCCTGCAGGTGCCACACGGCGCCGTACACACCCTTCATCATGCCTTTGATGGACGTATACAGGATCTCGCTTGCTAGCTTGTTCGCGGTGGCGTTATCGTCCTTCTTTGCGAGCATGTCCATGTGGTGTGGCAACGCGAGCATCAAGAGCTTGGCTCTCCCGTCATCATCAACTGAGCTACTCGTAGAAGAAGCAGAGGCGAATCGACGAGTCTTCCACTTGAACTGGAGATTCGCCACGTTCTTCGCCGTGTCAATCGTGTAGTCGACGTCACCGCCAACCGGATAGAACGGCGCGGATTCGAGGAGAAACGGCTGCACGTCGGCAGAGAGACAAAGCGCAATGCGGAGCGTACCTGTGAACGGCTTGGTGGACGAGATCTTGCCGTTCACAAAATCCAATTCCAAGGCTGGGTCCGATGCGTACACGCTCCAGGTCTGCCCGTTGCTAAGCATGATGGTGAAGACGGCAAAGTCGACTTGGTCGCCGTTCATGAAGATCTGGTTTTCGAGCTTCTTAATGCCCGAGACCGTGAGCCCCTCTGAGCCCTCAATGGTCGCGATGCTGTTCTTGTACTCGACCGTGACGTACGGCGAGCCGCGCACGAGCAAGAGAGAGAACTCTTCGTGGTCGTTGCGAGAGAAGCGCACAGTTGTGCTGAATGTGTCAAACCCCACGACTTGGTGAGTCAATGGTGCACTGCTGGGCGATCCAGACGACCCAGACGCACTGCCAAGCACCATCTGCGATTGGAACCCGTTCTGGATGATCTTGGGCATCACGACGCGGAACGGGTACGACACATGCACCTTGCCCTGCAGCAGGCGGAACGCGTACGGCAGCGTCGTGACGATCGACTCGCCCTTCTCCAGCACAAAGTTGGTCCAGAATGCGCCCGTGGGGAACGGCACGTCGGCCAGGCGCTTCCCACCCAGCGTCGTGCTCACAGGCGGGGACGCAAATGCAGCCGACGCGATGGACGTCTCAACGATCTCGTTCGCGGCGAAGAGCTCCTGGTTGAGCTGGAACGGGTGTGACTCGACGGGGAACGGCAGCGACGTCTTGAGCAGTGCGCCGGCGTCCGGGATCGCGAGCGCTGCGTTGCGGTTCGTGGTGGAGAGCGCCAGCAGCAGCGCGCTGGCGGCGGCGGCGAAGAGCGCGCGAGTGGACCGCATGGCTCTTGTCTGGTGGCTCTTTCGACTGGTGCTTGGGGCCGCAGATTCCAGAATGACGAATGCTGGAGGCTTCGCTTGTTCGCGTCGCGTCGCACTGTCCGTGGGAAATGGAACACTGCGATCCATTTTTCCCATTTTTGCACCGTGGGTGGCTGATTGACGCACGACAATCTGTTTCCACTGATTTTGAAAATAATGAGGATAGCGTTGGATATTACTTCTTTACTGTGGTAATATGTGAGATTGTATATTATTTGGGAGAGGCCTACAATATCCAGCTCGAGCTGCTCACATAGAGGTTAATAATTAAAAAGCATCTCTTTCTTTGCAAGAAAGGAGGTATATAGTGTGCGACGTATTAATATAGTATTACCAGCATTCTTGCATGGGTGTAGCTCAAATCTGGCTAAATGGTGCAAAATAGAGACACCATTACATTTGAGGGGTTAAGCTGTCCCACTTTGTAGTCTGCGGCAATTACTATAATATTATACTTTATCCAAGTTATTCCCATCTCAATTTATAATTGATTTCCTTTGCAAGAAACACAAACTGAATAAAAGAGTTCTAGTGTCATACAGCGATATATTGATTGATGTGGACAGCGCCACAAGCATGAGCTCATGCTATGGTGAGCAGCGAACACTCATAAACTGGTAGCTGATTGGTTAGTATATACACAATTACTGTTCATCTGAAATTGCAAAATGAGCGCGATTTAATATAGTCTTCCACATTTGACCATCCAACATTTGGGATCCGAAGGCTCTATTTCATCCAATAGAATAATTTTAAGCTCTCAAACTACCAGCTGTTTTTGAAGCCTGATGAGCATATTCAGGGGTAATTTTAGCCAGTAAGTATTTTAAGTTGTCGCTGTGTATTTGCATTGACTGAAAGCCATCAAAGGGAGAGTACTGTGCGCAGAAGAAATTGGAATTGGTGGTTATTAGAAGGCTGTGAATGACTGCAAGATTTGCGCACGTGAAGGACACCACACCAGCGGCCCCAATATTCTTGCACTCCGTGATGATTAGTAAATCGCATTCTGTTTGTCTAAAGTTGCAAAATGAGGGCGGTCTAAATAGGCTCGTTTGAAGCAAGAGTGTTGAGCACACAGATTCAGAGTGTGTTGAGTCTTTCCAAGGTGACTACAGCTATGATACGAGTCCTCAATTGGTTACAGGAGCACCGACATATTGAAACCAAATACAAACATTCTTGCAAGGTCGGCACACATGATTTATTTTCGTTGACGCACGCCGAGTCACCGATTTTCGAAAATCCAAAACGAATCTTGGGCAGGCAAGGAACCGTGTATTTAATGCTGACTCTACTGTACGATGCACGTGCTTGAACCAAATTGAGCAAAACCAAAACCGAGCATGGAAGCCAACACCCCGGTATGGATGCGCACCACGCATACAAGCACGCGTCTGTATGCTAACTGTAGCAGCACCAGCCGCTGGATCACCATTAGCTAACCAGCTGCATGTGTACGTGCCTCTTTGCCTCTCTGTCCCTCTTGCAGTACGCGCTCTACGACAACGATGGCAAGCGCGCGATGCAGTGGGCCGCACACATCCGCCTGACCCCGGAGCTGCTGCTCAAGCTCCAGCAGAACCCCGAACAGGTGCTCTTGACGCTCAATGCGAACCTCAGCAGCGGTGACAGCGGTGGAGCTGCGCGCAAGAGCACCAAGAAGACGAGTCTGCTGAGCATGAATATGGGGGCGAGCGCATCAGCATCAGCAGCAGGAGAAGGTGATGGCAGCGAGAGTGAGGGCAGTAGTGCGCTGGTGGCACGGTACGAGCTGCACTCGTTCAAGGAAGACCCGCGCGTGAACTACCTCGCCACGTTCCGTCAAGATCATGCTCAATCGCAGGTACCAGTCACAGATCAGAGTGGCGATCACGCTGATGCTAATGAAAGCACCGGTATCAAACGCAGCAGTAGCAACAAAGGCGGGTACTCTGTGTACACAACCGGTAAGATCTACCAGAAGCTCATCGTGCAGCGCATGCTGGACTCGATCGAGAAAGACCGTATGAAAGACCGCCACGCGCAGTCCGTCATCGAATCGCGATCGCGTGCGTCCAAGCTGCTGGAGGACCATCCGCCTGCTACAAACAAACGGAAACGCGTGTCGTTGTTTTCCACGCAGTTCACCAAATTCGACGCGAAAAGTGTTCTGACGGCGGATGCCCCGGCTCGGAAGCGGTACGTGCCACATTTTCGATGATACCTATCATTTAATCACCTGCAAGGTGCGCTGGCACCAGTAGCATCTGTCTCATGCGTGCTGCTGCTGCACTTTCTGCTTTTATGAATAGCATTTTGCCGTCGGCGCTGTCAGCGGAAGACGCGCAGAGGACGAAAGAGAGGATCCAAAAGGGATTTGAAAAGAAAACCATCCCACCCCCAGTGGCAGCAGCACCTGCTACTGCAGTTGAAGAATTCTCGTCCAATCAGCAGGGGACAGCGAAAACCAACGCGAAAGCAGCCAAGGCGACGGGGAAGCAGGTAGCGCAGGCATCTCTCTTCTCGTCCGATTCGGAAAGTGAAGGTGATGACGACAATAACGATGGCGAAGAATCAAAGAAGCAAGAAGAGCCGAATGGAAAAGCAGCAGATCAGGCGGCGGGCCAGTCGCCTGCGAAGGAGAAGACCTCCGATGGAGCCAACGGGATTGAACAAAAATCTGATGCAGCACCCACTACCGCCACTGCTTCAACTGAAGATTCAACTCAGCAAATCATTACTCAACCCACGTCCCAGAAGCAGCCTCAGCCAAAACCGAGGAAACCGCCTGTGGTTTCAGAAACCAAGCGTCCTCTTCCGCGAGCGAGTCGAATCCCCGACCTGTCATTCTTTCCGCGCGAAGTGGGTCTGATTTGCAAAAAGACGTCTGCGCATATCACGCGGACCGTGGTTCTCGACGAAGAAGACTATGACACGTTCGTGCAACAATACGAGAGCTTCAAGGCGGACTGGGAGACGCTCGACAAGGTAGGTTTGAGCTTGATGTGTCGCTTGCCCTCTTCCTGGTTGGAGTGTACGTATGGCTAACACGTTCTGGTTTTGCTTGTTGTTACTTGGGTGTAGGCATACTCGATCGAGATGATCAACATCGAAGGGCTGCATGTTCGCCTAAGATTTGCTGCCGACGACCAAGAGAGAGCTGATTTGGAGCGAGAGCAACATGAGAACGCGAGAAAGAAAGAGGTGCGTACTTACGCGGTTGTGTTGCATCAAACCGCCCAAATGTTGTCATACACACTTTATTGGCTTGCGTGAGTTCTGAACCAATGGTATATTTCGTAGGCGCTGCTGTTTGTTCGCGACGCAATGGCGTCGATCCAAAAGATCCTCTCGAGCATCCAGGTGTCCATCGCGCGCTACGACCGCAAGCAATCGCAGTAACTGCAAAGTGTCCTTCGGGAGCTGACAACAGTCTAAAATGTCCATCACTGAATCGAAGATTTTTTAGGGAAAATATCCTATTCAAAACCAGCTGGGAAAACATCCTAAAATCCAGACCTGTTTGTTGTTCGTTTGGCTCGAGTTTGACAAGGCCAACACACGAGCAAAATGGCCGAGTACGATGGCGGCAAGACGTTGGCGTCAACGCCGCTCGTGAACGTGAACGTGGGCGTGATGGGCCACGTGGACAGTGGCAAGACGAACATCGTGCGCGTGCTTAGCACGCAGCTCTCCACCGCGGCGCTCGATAAACACCCGCAGAGCCAGCAGCGCGGTATCACGCTTGACCTCGGCTTCTCGGCATTCCGCCTGCCGCCTCTGACCCAGAGCGAAGCTGCTGTCTGTACAGGCGGTGGCAATGCAAGCAAGAGCTCAATGCCTTCTGTAGAGAGCCTGAAGACCGACCAACCGGGAGGTGATATCCAGATCACGCTCGTAGACTGTCCCGGCCACGCGTCGCTGTTCAAGACAATCCTGGGCGGCGCACGCATCATCGACATGGTGCTGCTGGTCGTGGACGTGCAGAAAGGACTCCAGCCACAGACGATCGAGAGCCTGCTGGTCGCAGAGCTTGCGGTCAAGCATCACGTAGTGATCACGCTCAACAAGGTGGACCTACTGCCGGAGCAAGTGCGCGAGAGGCGCGTTCGGCGAGTGCAGAGCGAGATCCGCGCGTTCCTGGATCGCCATTTCGCGTGCTTTAAGGGTTGCAGTGTTCCCATAGTACCCGTAGCTGCTGCGCCATCTGCACCACCCACTGACGTATTGGATGGGTTTAACAATAAAGCGATCGCCCAGTCGCCCCTGGGCATCGTCGCGCTCGTGCAGGCGATCCGCAGCCACCTTCACGTGCCCGAGCGCGACCTCAGCGGTCCGTTCAGCCTCGCGATCGATCACTGCTTCGCGATCCAGGGCAACGGGACGATCCTCACGGGCACAGTGCTCTCCGGATCGATCAAGATCGGCGACGAGATCGAGATCCCGAGCCTCCAGGTCGTGAAGAAAGTGAAATCCATGCAGATGTTTAAGACGAACGTGGCGAAAGCAGCGCAGGGCGACCGCGTGGGCATCCGCGTGAACGGTCTTGACGCGTCGCTCGTGGAGCGCGGCATGGCCATCACGCCGCGTAGCATGGTGTTCGTGAGCCAGGTGATCGTGCCAGTGCACCAGATCACGTTTTTCCAGGGCGGGAGCTGCAAGACCGGTGGCAAGTTCCATGCCACGATTGGCCACACCACGGTCGTCGCGGTCGCCACGTTCTTCTCGCGGATCGGCAAAGCCAGCAGTGGTGATACTGCAGGCTTTGATCCAAAGTGTCTCTATGAGCATATGGCTCAAATTGAACCAGTGGCGATGAAAGATGACGACGAGGAGGAGAACGACCAGCAAGTGGACAGCGTAGCGCAGGTCTTCTATTATGCGCTGCTACAGTTCGACCAGCCGATCCTGTGCCAGCCAGGCGCGCTCGTGGTTTGCTCGCGGCTGGACCTCGACCCCAAGAAGTTCGCCTGCCGGCTCGCGTTCCATGGTCGTGTTCAGGCGATAGTGACAACGATTCCACTCCAGGACCAGATGGGTGAGTCGCCATCTTCGTCCTCTAATCCGCTCAGCAAACAGATGACAGTGCCTCTCGCCACCCTGCGGATCGGCAAAATCAAGTCTCGCGACGGGGTTGTCGACAAAGCCGATGGCGCTGAGAAGACGCGCGTGATGATCGGTCGCGACATGTTCTCGAAGGACGTCGACTGGAGCGTCTACGCGAACGTGACGGTGCTCTTCGAAGCTTCGCAGGTGCTGGGGAGTATCCTGGGACCTTTTGGAAAAGCGGGCAAGTTTCGCATTGAACTGATCGAGTCGTCTACTAGAGGGAGACAGCTTCCAATAGCTGGGGAGAAGATCATCCTGCGGTTTGTCAAGCTCGTGGTGTTGAAAGCGCCGGTCGTAAAGGGAAAAGGAGGAGGAGGCAAAGCCAGTGGAGGGGGTAGCAATGGAGCGAGCAGATCGAAAGCTGCGGGGAATCTGCTACAGGATGACCAGCTGCTGTACCCAGAGGCATTCACCCTTCCCCCTCACAGTCCAGTCTCAGTGACTGAAGAATCAGCGGAGGACTTTCGCTCTTCTTCTTCTGTTTCTTCGAAAGACCCGGTGGACAGCATGTCGCTGTCTTCGAATCTCGTAGTCTCAGAACAAGTTCAAGGTAAAATTGAGCGCCTGAAAGGTGAAACAACGGCTGACGGCCGCAATCCTTTCGTCATCGTCACGGGGCTCTTCGCTTCCGACCAGGAAGCGTGGGTAGCTGTTGGCAAACAGGTTGTTGTCGTCATCTCCAAGTTCCCAGGCATCGAGGAGGTCGGTGAAATCGAAAAGCCCTTCGGCAAGGCCGGCAAAGTGCGCGTGGCGTTCACAGAGAGCGGCGGCACTTCAGCTCAGATTGGCGACGAGGTTCGGCTTCTAGCGGCCCCAGGCAACTAGAGTCTCACATATTATTAACAGATAACGGAGTCTACCCAAAAAAACAGCACTCGCGTTTGTCTGTGCATGGCCTCTGCTCCTGCTCCTCTGAGACAATGTTGAAGATTGAGAGGACCGTGTTCAGGTGGACGTCTGTCACTGGCGGACACTCGATGCAGAATGCAGATCCCTTTGGTGCGTACGTTCTGCGTGGACATGGGTTTGCACGATAGTTCGCTGTACCTCGCGGACACGCAAACCCGGGTGGACACCAGCCTTTGCAGAAAGTGTCACTCAGTCCTTCTTCATCCCCGTAGGTGCCTTCTGGACACCGAATCATGATCCCGCGACGACAGTAATGTCCTTTTGGACAGATTTGCTGCGCAATGCGGGTCGAGTTGCGCACGTCACCGCTGCTGCCGCCCGCGCCAACAGTGTAGTAGCCGCTCTGCACCAGCGCCGGCGTGTTCCCAGTGCCTTCGGGGCAATAGACTGTCGAGTTGCCGCACTCGTTTTGCGTTGAGCTCACACTTGGAGGATGCGGGTACGACGGACAGTAGTATCCCGGCGAGCATTTCCCCGAGCACTTTGGGTTCTGCAGTCCACTTGTTGCGCCGAAAGTGCCCTCGGGACACTGGTACTTGACGCCGCCGACGCAGAAATAGCCAGCCTCGCAGGGTCGCTGGTAGAAGCGCGTCGCGTTCGTGCCTCCAACTGAGTAGTACCCTGGTGGCACAAGCGCAGGGAGTGGAGACCCCGTGCGGCACATCACGTTGCTGCCGCCGCACTCGCTCTGCGTGGCCGAGAGGCTCCCAGGAGGGCAAAAGTATCCTCGCTGACAATTTCCCGCGCACTTTGGAGCACCAAACAGTCATTAACATGAAGTGTTAGAGAAAAGATATCGGTAGTCAGAGTAGTAGGGAAAACCAAGTTACTTACCGAGGGCGAGGTCTCTCCGAGTTGGTCTCCGTAGCGACCAGCGGGGCAGATGAACTTTCGCCCGTTCACGCAATAGTATCCAGCTTCGCATTGCGCCTGCGCGTCTCGAATCGCCTCGTTCGCAGTTGCATTCCGCGCCTCATACTGCACAACTCCCGCTGGAAGCGAAGCCTTCGCTAGATCTTGGGAAGACAGCATTACGAGCGAGTGTGCGATGGGCGTCGTGCGGATCGAGTAGTAACCTGGCAGCACTGGCGTGGGCACCGCACTCCCCGCAGGACAGTGCACATTTGCATTCCCACACACCCGTACCGTGCTGTTTGTGCTCGCGAGCGGGCAGAAGAACCCTGAAGTGCATAGCCCCGTGCACGTGCCGCTGGTCTCCATTGCGGTGCTGCCGAAACGTCCACCTGGACATGGATATCGCATCCCTGACTGGCAATAGTAGCCTCGCTCGCACGGAAACTGCTTGAAGCGCGTGAAGACGCTGTTGTTCGCCTCGACTGGTGCGAGTTCCACGCTGTCGAGGGGGAGTTGGTTGCATGACAAGGTATCAACGTCGAATCGGAGCTTGAAACTGGTCGCTTCGTATGGGAGTCCTCCGGCAAGACGGAAGCACTCACAGGAGCGCCGATCCGCTGTACTGACTGTTGTGAACTCGGGACAGAGTACGCAGAGCGCTGGGTCGTCACCAGTGACCGCTTTGAACGTGCCGAGAGGGCAGTTGACGCAGGCTACGAGCGGGAACCGGGAATCCCCGTAGCTGACGCTGATCGGACTTCTCCCCGTGAGCAAATCAATGAAATTGTTGACTGTCGTACCACCGAAATCGCGGTACAGCCCAGGTGGACACTGGTTGTCCACCTGCGTCCCATCTATGGAGGTGTAGTATCCAATGCGGACATCCAGCGGAGCTCCAAGTCCTTGAGGACAGTATTTATCAGGACCACCGCACTCCTTCTCCATTGGACTGGTACTCCCAGGAGGACAATAATACCCAGGCGCGCAGACCCCCGAGCACCGCGAGCTCACTTCACCGCTTGATCTGCCGAACGTGCCTGCAGGACACTGGAAGCACGTGCCTTTCCACGCAAACTCCCCCGGGAGCGCCAGTCTCTGGTCTGTTCTTGTGAAGGCGTCCTCCGCGCCGCCGATGGTACAGAATCCTTGAGATGCTCGCGTCGGAGTTGCTGACCCCTCCGGGCAAAAGAAATCACTCGAGCCGCAGGGGAAGGCTGAACCGACGATGCTCCTCTCTGGACAGTAGTGTCCTTCAAGACATGGACCCGAGCACTGAGGCGTAGTGAGTCCAAATCTGCCGCCGAATGTGCCTGCTGGGCACGGGAATCGCTCGCCGCTGATGCAAAAGTAGCCTGGCTCGCAGCGCCGTTGGTCGGATCGAGTCGTCGCGTCGTCCACAAGCTGATTCTGAGTGGCAAGGGAGAGCTTACCGAAGGTGTAGAAGTCCTCAGTGACTGGCAAAGGCTTTGAAGAGCCCTTGGGGCAGTACATGTGCGCGCCACCGCATTCGTTTTGCGTGGCGCTCGTGCTACCGCGCGGACAGAAGAAGCCCTCGGCGCAGTCACCCGCGCATTTTGGAGTATTGAGACCCTCAACATCGCCATATGTGCCCCCAGGACAGAGTACTGCGACGCCATCGTCACCTGTGCAGAACGAGCCTTTCGGGCACTCGACTTGCTTTCTGGCGCGCCCCGAGCCGCCGTTGATCACGAATGTACCAGCGTCTGCATGGAGTGGACACTCGCTGCCCGGGGGACAAAAAACACCAGGTCCACAAGGTTGCTGGGTAGACGAGATACTGCCCTGTGGACAAAAGAACCCCTCGCGACAGAGTCCAGCGCACTGCGCGGTCTCCAAACCCACACGGTCGCCGAACGTGCCTCCGGGGCACGGAATGGGCTCGACAGATTGCAGTGGACAGTAGAACCCAGCGGGACATGGCGCGGTGCACTGCGGCGTCGTGAGCTTGAGGGTGGTCCCGTAGGTCCCAGCTGGACAGGGGCGTCTGGTGCCGCTAGAGCAGAACATGCCCAGTGGACACGGGACGATGCGGTCGCGGCGCAGCGCAGACACTCCCGTCGCGTAGAAGCCCTCGGGCACCTGGACAGGAGCAGACGACCGCAGTGGACAGTAGATATCGTCCCCGCCGCAGGGAATCGGCGCAACGGCGCCTTTCGGACAATAGAAGCCCGCGGGACACACTGCAGAGCATGCGCTGGAGCGCAATTGGGACTCGGCGCCGTAGGTGCCCGCAGGACAGGGCTGACGCGCGCCTCTACTGTGTCGTACACAAGGAAGGTATTACATGATGTTAGGCAAGCACTTGGCAGGCTCAGGGGTCGGTCATGCAGAAAGCAAGGCAGTCTCTCCTTTCTATCGATCTTACGTGCAGTAGAAGCCCGGATCGCACGGTAGCGCTCCTGGACACGGGTCGCTCGTGGCGGCGCCGGCGTCGTAGAAGCCCTCGAACGTGCATCTGCGCGTCGGTGATGAGGAAGAGGAAGAGAACGTTGCAGTGGCGACACCGTAGAGTAGCAACAGCAGCAGTCGCAGCACGACGAACGCCCAGCGCGTCATAGGCATGAGTTCATCTGGCCCCAACGATTTTTACAAAGGATAGATACAATCTCCGCGGCCGTTCAAGACACATCCACAGACGACGCTTCGGCTCAGTTTGAGATTATGAGGGCTCATAATGGCTCACTCAAACATTCACAAGAACAAGAACAAGCCAGAGTTCTATGAGTTTATGTTGTTTTTTAAAGTATATTTACATGCACGAAAACCAAACACTTGTTGGCGTTCACAAGGTTGTTCTGTTGTTGTTGTGTGTGAGAGGCTAAAGCAAGAGCAAACCGCAAAAACATCTCTCTCTCTCTCTGTGATTGCTGATGCTCTTGTGTTGTCTTCTGTCGATCGTAAGCACGCAAGCTTGCTCACTTGCTTACGTCGTTGTGGTCGAACTGGACGACGACTCGCCGCGCGCGACCGCAAGGTTGCCCTCGAAGTACACTTGCCAGAGCTGCACAAACACCACAATGAACACCATGATGAGCGAGCCAAAGATGTTGGCCGTGAACGTCGCCGATGTATGGTCCCAGCCCGCGTACTCCGTGATGCTCATCTTGACCATCGGGTAGAAGTTCGACGCAATAAAGAACCCAAAGAACATCGCTGAGACGTAGTTCCACGGGTTCGTCGCGTTCTCGTACTGGAAAAAGCGTACGAGTGCCACCACCTGGCTCACCAAGAGCGTGAAGAAGATAATCACGTTCGGGATCTCCGTCACAGACGTCTTCTGACCGGCACCCGTGTTCGCCCACGACTTGTCCTTGCCCGTGATGCGCGCCTGGAGTGCCTCGATGATCGCCAGCATCGTGATGAACGAGTACGAAAACCACGTCTGCTGCGCACGCCACACGTCGTTGTTGTCGACCGCGCGGTTCGCCAGCAAGTTCAGCATCCACTTGATCAGCATGAGCGGCAGGAACGAGTACAGGAACTTGGTGCCCTTGGCATAAATCGGCGCGTCACCAGTGTTCAGATAGTACACGGCAATCACCACGTAACAGAGTGCCGGGATGGATCCGAACGGATAGAACACCGAGTCCCAGAAGAACATCTTGCGAGGGAACGCAAGCGACGGCTTCGGGTCTGGGGCCGGCACGCGTGGTGGACGCCAGTCCGGGTCGACTTCCGATTCATTTTTCATCAGCAGAATCTGCACGGCACCCTTGGCCCAACGCTTCTTCTGACCCATGGACGCAGCCACCGTTTCAGGAATAGCGCCTTCGCACAAGCGAATGCGGTCCTTCTGGTCACCCTCGAAATCTTTGCGGAAGTACACAGAGTCCCAGCCGGACGTGTGCAACACGTTACCTGTGTACGCATCTTCCGTCTGGGTACCGTACTGGATGCCGCCGATCGAGTCGAACGCCTGGCGACGGAACACCGCGTTGGTTCCGGCGAACGCGGCCGAGTCGAAACCGTCACGACCACACTGCACAGCGTCGAAGAAAATGGTGTTCTTGTGACCACACGGATCGCCCATGATCGTCAGCTGCGGCGTGTCCTCAAAGTATTGCGGCGTTTGCACGTACGAGACCTGGTTCCACGAAATGTCGTCCGAGTACTGGCGACCGCCGCCGTCGACGGCTTCACCTTCCGAGAAAAAGAACGGAAGTACGGCCAAAAGGAACTTCGGGTGCGGCTTCATATCGTTATCCAGAATCAGCAGGTACTTGCCGTCCGCGCCTTCGTTGAATAGCGCGTTGTTGATGTTACCGGCCTTCGAGTGATGCGTCTCCGGCTTCATGCGACCAATGAACGTCACACGCGCAATGCCACGGTCACGGTAGTCGTAGTCGTCCGAGAGTGAGCCGACCGCACAATCGCGACGCTGCACACCCTTGCCGCCCTCCTTGCGGAGCTCGCGCACCGACGAGTGCTGGCGTCTCCACGACTTGAGCGACGCGTCGTCCTGCACAGGGCCAACGACACGCTCGTGCATCAGGCGCGCGAGGTCGCCACGCAAGTCACCGCACATCTCAATGACTTTCGTGTTCACCGACACCTTGAAGTGGTTGTTCGCGTCCCAGACCGACTTGGTGTAACCGTCATCGAGGATGAAGATGTGCAGCAGCTCCGGAGGGTACTGCATCGCCAGACAGTTCTTGAGCGTCTGCATGGTATCTGACACTGGTTCGGTGTAGTGACACAAGAACACGTCGACGGTCGGCCACTGCTCCTTTGGAATAGGCGGCTTGAAGTCGTTCATGTAGCGCGCTCCGCGACGGATCGGACGCCACATACTGAAGTTGAACAGCAGACCCAGGAAAAAGTTCAAGAACTCCGAAAACACCATCATCGAGTACATGAGCCACACCGCGGCAGGCACTTTCTTGATGCAGTAGCCTTCGCCCGACGACGTGTCAAAGTTCACCGTCGAAGGGTAGCAGTCCGCCTTCACTGATGCCTCCAGCATACTGCACGGAAGCGTTGGCGACACGTTGCTGCAGTAGTACTCCTGCGGGTAGAAGCCCACGAGGAACACCAGCCACCAGATACCGGCAACGGCGGATAAAAAGTACACCAAGTGGAAAATGCCCGAACCAGACATCTTGTACTTGCGGATGTTCGGCGTCTCCACCGGCTCGGCCGCACGGTTCGCGATCGAGTACGTACTCATCGCGAACGAGCGGAACGATGGCTCGTAGAAGTTTGGACGACCAGCCACGCTGTTGTCGTTGTAGCCGCGGAGCTTGCCGTCTGGGTCCTGCACGCCCGCATCCATGAAACGGATCGAGCGGCCATCGCCTCGCATGCTCGCCTCCTTCGCCAGCTTTGGGTCGACGTACGATGTTGTCGACACGTAGGCGCGGTTCGGGATCGGCTGCCATCTCTCTGGTGCCTGAGTCGTCGAGTTCATCGCGACCGACGGCATCTGAGCTTGAGAGATCGACACGTTCGGGTCCATGTCGTCACCTGGCATGGCTTCACCACACTCGGTACAGAAAGCTGTACCGGTTGGCACCGTTGCGAAACAGTTCTCACACACCAGGCGAACGCGTTCAGTGGCGTGTTGAGCGACGAGAGTGGCGCCCGTCGGCAGCTCGGGGAGGTTCTCTTCAATAGGGCCGCCCAGCTGCGCGTGGCTGCCCACGCGGTTGTAGCAGATCAATCCCCAGCGCATCGCCATCTGGTTCAAGACACCGACGAGGGCCACACCGCCCCACACGAGGAACATCAATGTCTGCGCCGACGCGTCAATGTCTGCCAGCGCGGCCTTTCCGCCCACCTGAAAGCTGTTGTACAGCACAGTGGACAGCGCGACGTCGCCCACAAAGCGGGACACACCGTCCGCGAGCATCCAGCCGCCGACAACCGCCGTGAACACGACATACTTGAATCTGTGGTTCTCCATCTCGTTCGTCTTGGAGCTCGACGTGCAGATCAGAACGAAGATGATCAGGAACGCGACGACGAACTCTTGACGCGCGAGCTTGTTGTTCGCTGGGAACAGCCCGACGCCATCGTGGGCGTCGATCAGCAGCAGGTACGGGCCGACGATCGCGCCCGTGATCAGGATCAGCAGGAACGGTCCGATCGACGTCACGAAGCCGATGATCGCGCCAAAGAGCAGACCGGCACCGCCGGCCGCCCCCAACGCGATCCACTCGTTCGTGTCCGACGCCAGGCTCACGATCGCTGTGTACGCCGCAGTGAATCCCCTATAATATATAAATATAAGTAGAGTCAGCAACTATGCACCAATTTACACAGTGAGTGTAGTTTTGAAGAGAGAGACGTACATGGCAAAGCCCGAGAGGAACTGCGTCGTGACGAAGAGCGAGCGCGCGCCGAGCGAGAGCGACGACCAGCCGCCAAAGGCGAGTGACAGCCCGCCGATGATGCCCACGACGGAC
Source organism: Globisporangium mamillatum (assembly GCA_038050575.1). Lineage (NCBI taxonomy): Eukaryota > Oomycota > Peronosporomycetes > Pythiales > Pythiaceae > Globisporangium > Globisporangium mamillatum. Next base: position 30,360 of record JALBYZ010000153.1, on the reverse strand, counting down.
GCGATGATCTCGACCGCCGACGTCATGGGACTTCTTCTCTTCTGGTAGTAGTAAGTGGAGCGCGGGTCCGCGTGCTTCTCTTCTCCTGGTACGCCCAAGGGCCCCGCGTGCGCGTGTGGGTCTTCTTCTGGTCTTGCGGAGCTGTCTTTCCTTCCTTCCCCTTGGGGGGAGCTTGGCGAATGGAGCGATACAAAACGAGAAATGAGAAGGCGAAAGGGAAACCAACAAAGCAAAAGCAAAGCAAAAGCAAGGCTTTGCTTGCTAAAGGGCGGCTGGCTTGCGTAAATTACAGAAGAGAGAGGCGAAACGACTCGCAAAGCAGCCTGGATTTTATAAAACGGAAAATTATGACGCGAGGAGTAGGGGTAACTGAAAAGGAAAGGGGAGGGACGGGACGCCTCCATCCAAAGAGTCGGTCCAGCAAGGCGATGGCTGCCAAGCAAGATCTTTGTCCAGGCTTTGGGTGCGCGCGCGCTTTCCACCGTGTTTTGACAAAAACCTGGCAGAGAGCGAGCGAGCGCAGGCAATCCATCAAGCACGTTGTTGACAACTTGTTGCTGGTGGTGGTGTTGCTGCTGCTGCTGTTTCGCTCGCTGCATTGTTGTTCCTATTGTTGCGCAGTTGTGGCGGTGAGCGAGGACCGCTTTGTTTGCTTTGGTGGACTTGCTTTGCTTGGGCGGCAATTTTTGATCGCTCTGGCTCAAATTACAGCCGAAAGAGAGACGGCAACAAGCAACACACTTGTGCAATTGCGCAGACTTTGAAAAACCGTCTCATTGTCTTTTTTTACTGCGCACTTTCGTAAAAATAGAGCCGACCGCTTTTTACACACTCTTGCGCAAGTTGACTTGCACGCACACTCGTGCTGCAACGAGCAGAGCTTGTCTGTTGGCTTACTGGTCCAATAAACAAACGTGCTGAATGGGAGAGAATATCCCTTCGTTCTGTTTTTTCTTCCTCAAGAAACAGCAGCACCACATGCACAGGTAGCAGCAGATGCAAATGGAAAGCAAACAACATATCGCAGCACGCACTTGCAAATGATCTCTGACCTATGCCTCTCGCGAGTCGCAAGTGTGTCAAAGACAGCTTGCCAGCCAGCAACGTGCGTCAGGCAGGCTGCTTGCTTGTCAACAGAGCCAGCTAGTACTCCGACATTGCAGAACACGGTGCAGTTTGCTGCAAGTGATTATTTCAGGAGCACAGACGAGTTGTGATTTTCATCCCCTCTCTCTGTTTCTGAAGCAACCCATCTGGTCACCCAAACTTGCAAAAAATATGTGATTTTAATCCAATGACTGGACGGGAGAGGGCGCGGGTAGGGGGAAGAAAAAACAAAAACAAACGACAGGTTTAGGGGAGCGAATGCGAGCGCTTGGATCCTTCTGGCCGACGACGCAACGACACAAAAAATGTGGCGAAGGGGTGGGGTTCATGTCAATTGGCTTCTGTTCGTCTGTGTTGGTGTTTGTATGCAGCGGCGACTCGCGTGCTTGACACAAAAAAGGCCCGTCTTAAATCGCACCCCTAAACTTGGGGCTAGGATTATCGTCAATTACGGCAGGAAAGCGACTCACTACAGTCTATTTTTCTGCTTAGCATAGCTTGCATGGTAATTTTGTGTGCTTAACTTTGTACATAATGTGCAATATCCCTTTTTATTGATACTGTGGGTAGCAAAACTGTTAGAGAAAAGCCGAGGTGAAACCCAGGCAGCTGCGAGAGGGCTAGGGCTTTCACAAATTTCGGTTATTTCCTTCGCCCTGATTTTGCACGCTGCAAGTTATTTATTCGTCCCCTGCCGTAAGCTTTTGGATATTCATCGTTTCGCCTGTTTTGCAAGCTTGCGTGGTTTCCATTCCCTTTTGTTTGCGAGCGCAACAAGCGAAACGAATATCCAAAGGCTTGGCGACCCCCAGTCTTTATTTTTCTTCGCGCTCTCTTTGCGTAGCTCTTCAGGAACGGAGAGAGAAAGAGACAACGCTTCATTCGCCCTTCTCTATTGGCCGTCGCTATATCAAGAAGCTCACGAAGCAAGACCAGGAAGCAAGCAAGAAGAGATGGCGCGCTTCAACCTGCTCGTTGCGCTGGCGGCCACGGTCGCCTGCGTGTTGCTCGCGAGCCAGCAGGCGGAGGCCGCGGCGCGCGTCAAGTTCAACCAGACCGCGCAGTACGTGATCGAGGTGTCGACCACGGACTGGTCCAACTACGATGCGGACGGCGGCGGCTGCGTCACCTGCCCGTACACGTGCATCAAGCGCTCGACCGGCCCCACGGGCACGTCGCTCAACCTCAGTAACGCGACGCTCATGGCCTCACTCCCAGCCATCTACTCGGCCACGGTCTCGAACGGCTGCTGCTACGCCGACAAGACCAAGTCCACGGTCAGCCCCAACTGCAATGCGGAGGCCAACCCAACCACCGCGGAAGCCTGCGGATTCCTGTACGGCCCGACGCTCAAGTGGCGCATCGGCGAGGCGCTCACCCCGCCAGAGAAGGCAGTGGTACGTTCGATATCCCGGTAGTGGTTGCTCATTTTCGGATGTCGTGAATAATTCTCTGACTTTTTGTATCTCTATTTGCCAATTTACAGAAAGCGATCCTGCTTGCGTCGATTGATTGCAAGAACTTTTGGGCCGTGGCGTCGACGCCGATCAAGTACACGTCCAACACCAAGTCGGTGACCGGCTCGAAGATGATGAACGGCGGCTGCTACGGCGACCAGGCAGGTCACGCGATGGTGCTGGCTGGATGCCTCACCCAGGAGCTCAAGTTCGACAAGACCAAGACGTACACGTGGGACCAGCTCGCGACCAAGTGCATGGGCCTCTCGGGAAAGTGCGTGATCACGAACGGTATCTGGGGCGAGCACCTGGAGTGCTGTACGAAGACGAACGGCTTGTCGTCGGACTGGGACAAGGCGTACAAGCTCTACACTGCGCCGGCGAAGACGACGATCACGCTGTCGGGTCCTGCGATCACGGGCATTGTGTTTGGCGGCGTCGCGCTGATGCTCTGTCTGGTGCACTACGGCGCGAAGGTGCGCGAGCGCGCTCGACAGACGGCGCTCATGCGCGAGCAGGAGGCGACGGACGACTACGAGGAGATCATGACGCCGCTGACCGGCGCGGGCGACAAGCGTCCAATGGCCGCAGGTGCGCGACCGATGGGGCCGTCGTCGCTCGAGGTGTCTCTGCACGAGGGCGACAAGATTTTCCGCAAACCCGCCGACGAAGTGCTCTACGAAGGCGACATGTACTAGACGAACGAAATGCACCACAACGCAACTGTCTTTCCCTTCGCCCCCTTCTCCCCTTTTTGTGTGATGTGGCGTGGTGAGAGTGAAATGGCTGCCATTGGGAATCCATTCAAAGCCTTCATGCATGCATGCGCGCGCACACACACACAAACCCTCGTCTGTAGTTTTAGAATCCAGGAAGACAGGACCCTCCTTCCATTCGCCCTTCATAAAGTATCGGAGCTCCTGAAGAGCTGCACAACTCCTAAATAAAAAAAAACACAAACAACCACAAACCAACGCTTCCATCCACTTTGTATGGGACGCTTGTTTTGATTGAGTGATTGCGATTGTGTCATTAGATCTGCTCCAACTGGTCGGCGCTCAGTCCCTCGTAGCACGTGAGCCCCGAGGCGTTCTGGATCGTGTCGACGGCGCCCTTGGCCTTGAGGTACTCGGCCAGCTCCGTGTGCTTGTACTCGTATAAATAGTGGAGCCCCGTGTTGCCGTTCATGTTCTGTCGGAAAGAGGAGAACAGATGTCAGCGCTAAGAGCAAGGGTATCATTTGGCGCAGGAGCGGGGTATAATACCTGCAGGTTCATGTCTGCGTGGCGCCGCAGCAGGAACTTGGCGATGCGCTTGTTGCCCTGCTGGCACACGAGGATGAAGAGCGAGTTGCCGTAGTTGTCGCGCGCGTTCACGTCCACGCCGCCGTCCAGCGCGTCCTCAAGCTGCAATCAACCACAGAGTTTAGTATCACAAAACCCAGGTACCCGCATGAATCCAAGCCTCGAACGAACGTCCATGCAATACGCACTCCTTCCAGGTTGTTGTTCCGCGCGCATAAAATAGCTTTGTCCACGCGGTCGTCCATGAGCATCTGCGCCTCGGCCGGGTCTTTCTCCAGCAATGCGTCGAGCGCGGAGTTGGCACTACTATTGCCAGTATACCCGGAGTTGCCTACAACTCCGGCACCTGTACCTGTACCTGGTTGAAGTATCCTGGGTCTCGACCGCTCGTACTCGAGCCAGATGGCCTTTTTCTCCTGGAGATCCGCGTTCGCCTTGGGCACGAAGTGCGCGCGCAGCTCCGGGAAGAACTCGGGCGGGTCGTAGGCGCTCGACTCGGTCGGATCGATCATCCCCACGGGCGTCGCGTGGTTCGGCTGGTTGATGAACAGCGACCGAGGGCCCTCGGTGTGCGCTAGGTACACGCTGCGCGCAAAGTTCTTTGGCAGCTTGGAGTTCTTCAGACGCTTCCAGCCCTCGCCCAGCACTGAAGAAGATGACGGATTCAGAGGCTTCGTGTGCGCCTTGTGCGGCGGTAGGAGCTGTAGCTTCGCCATCTTGGTCACCATGAGCGAGGCCTTCGCCACATCGCTCTCCTCTGTGAGCAACGTCATCTGATCGTCCCAGTCCAGCTGAAGCGCCTCGTCACCCATGCTACCCTCATTGTCATCGTCATCAGTATTGTTCTTGGAACTCTTTCGCTTCTTCTTGTGAAGCGCATTGGCGAGTGCTTGGTTGCTGATCGTGGCTTCGAGAGCACTGAGCCCGAGTTTGTCCTTGAGGATCTGCAGAAACTGCTCGTCCTCGAGCAGCACGCGCGTAATCTGCGCCATCGCCTCGTCGTTATCGCGCTGCTTGGTGTCCAGAGTGCCACCGTCCTCACAGCCTTCCGAGCCAGAAGAGGAAGAGAGTGAGACCGACGAGCTGTCGCTTCGAGCTGTCAGGAAGGTGTCGTTGTCATCGCCCGAGCCATTCTCTACTGCACTATCAGAAGAAGAGGAAGCTTGTTCCTGCCACCCGTCCGGACGGTTCCACGAGTACCGGTGGATCGGTGGCAGGTGTTGGTTGAGCGAGTGGTAGAACACCACGAACGCGTCGTCCGCGGTAATCTCGCGACGCTGCCAGTCGCCCTGCTCGTCCTTGACCACCGACTGCGTCATGCGAAGCTCCCACTCCTGCAGCAGGACTTTGGTATCAGCAGCACCACCGGTAGTATCCGGCTTCATTCTCACTCGCGACAGACCCGCGGCGATCTTGTCGCGCTTGAGCACCGCCGAGGCCTGGAGCTCCTGCTCAATGCGCTTCTGCTCCTGGCGCTTGGCCTCAAGCATGAGCCGTCCGACCTCGAGCTTCTGCTCGATCTCCAGCAGCTTAATCTCGTAGTCGCGGTTCCGCTGGCGCTCGGCCAGCATCGCCAGGTACGCCGCGAGCTTCGCCGCGTGCACGTGCAGCATCACCTCGTGGGCCATGGACACCACAAAGTACATCGGGGCGTTCGAGCCGCTGGGGATCTCGTTGTGCATGATATACGCAAAATTTTTCTCGACCCTTCGACGGCACAGCAATTGACTCACTGAGTCCGTCGAGTGCCAGCAAAAGCGGCCACAGACCCCCGTAGCGTTTGGCTGCGCGATCTGGACGCTGCACTCCTGTGGCGTTACGTCAAAGTCCGGCGGCAGCGCGTTCTCGACGAGCCACCACTGCCGGAACGCGTCCTTGTTCATCATACTCCAGCGGCGGCGGTGGCCGTACGGATCGTCGAGGCTCAGCGTGTGGTCGTCGCTGAGCGCGACATTGTTTAGGAGAGCCATCGTGCATGGCATGAGCGAGTCGATTCGGGACTGCAGTGACGAATTCACCAAGCTCCAAATGCATGGCGACACCCGGCGGCACGGGATCGGCAGCGATGCGTCTGGAGACGCTGGGAGCAGCAATGGTGGAGGAGCCCTCGAGCCGACGTGCCACGCGAACCAGAGCTGCGAGAGCACGGGGGCGTCCAGCGCGAGCACCACAGATACGAGGATCGCGTTCGAGGACGAGAGCGTCGCGTCGCGCGCGTACATCGCGACCACTTTCGTGAGCTCAATGCTGTTATCCTCGTTCTCGAGTTCTTCATACGGGTACCGCCACCAGAGTACGCGATTGGTGCCCGTGAGTGTTAGTCCTGGTACCAAATCAAGCGGATCCGTTGAGTCATCTAACTGGTGTTGCTGGTGCTGGGGGTGCCACTTGCCGCAGACAATGAGACTCAGTGGTAAAACTTTGGGTTTCGGTCTCTTCTTGCCCTTCGCTCGAATGTTCTGTTGCTGTTGAGATGGCAGGTTGTTGGCTGATACTGCTCCTAAACCTGACGAGGTCTGCTGCCTTCGAGTTGTATTGAAACTCGAAGTCGACGGGTCAAACTCTGGGAAAACCGCGTTCTGCAGCGCGCGCGAGGTCGAGATCGACTGGATCTGGGAGAACCCCTGGCAGATCGCGGCTTCGTCACGTCGGTCGCTGAGTGAGTTTGCCTCTCCAGGGTCCTCGTCGTCATGGTCACTACGATCACTCACGGTCTCCTCCGGATCCTGTACCTCTTCGTCAATGCCGTTTCTGTGTTTCCGTGTCTCCGTCTTCCTCAGCACTCGCTGCTGCTGCCTGCGCTTGCGAACGAGCACACTGTCATTGAAGTGGTCGAGGTTTGTGAGCCAGATGTGGTTCACGTCAAAGATGAACGCGCGTGACTGGTTGCGCTTACGGGTCTTGGCCTGCGTTCTCAAGTTTTCGAGCTCGATCTGCGTGAAGAACCTGTGGTAGATCGGGTGGCGCGTCATGACCGGGATCACCTTGAGCAGGAGCTCTTTTTGGTTCTGCTGTTGCTGCGAATCGAAACTCGAAGACATTGAGTACCTACCCTGCAAGAGCGCCTCCTGCTGCTGCTCCTGTTCGCGCTTCTCAACCTCCTTGAGCTGCACGAACGCGTCCCAGAGCTCTTCACGGTCACCTTCAGACCGATACTTCACATACAGATCGTCTGAAAGCCAGCTTTTCGGTCCCTGGAGCTCAAGATTCTGGATGATCGACGCCGGGTCCTGGTTGCCATTGTTGCTACTACCATTGGACGGCAGCACGCGTTTGTGGTGCTCGCAGCCCGTGAGCTTGGTTGGGTTCGCCCAGCACGCGTTGCACATGCGGCGCTCGACCGCGTGGTCCGGCCGGCGCGACGGCGACGACGACGACTCGCGCAGTCCCATTTTCTTGAGCAGGATGTTGACGTTGTCCACGTCGTGGATCGCCTTCTTGATCGACTGGGGGGATGCCGAAGAAGAAGAACCAGGCGAGGAGCTACTGCCAAAGCCCTGGTCGGATTTCACCTTGGAGAGTGATTTGTATAGTGGCGAGTCGAGAATCTTGAGGGACGACGGCGCGCGTCGGGCCTCTCGATTCGCCCGCTTGGCCGCCTCCAGCGCCGCTGCGCCGTCTTTCTGCTGGTGTTGTTTCCTGTCGATAGCTGGGAGGAACGCGTTCGCGGATGCCGAACCTCGCAGCAGCGGCTCATTGCCAGAGCTCTGGCCGCTGAGCCGCGGCAAGTACTTGGCGTCCTCACTCTCGCTGACGTGGTCGCTTCTGCGGCCATTGGGCGAGACGGGATGCGGGTGAGGCGACGGCGCCTGGATGATCAGCGAACTGCCTCCTTCTCCGTACGTTGCGCGCAGTTCGTTCCGCGAGATGCCACTGTCTGCATTACCGTTGCTGCCGCTGGTACTATTGCTTGTCTTCTTGCTGCCGTTGCGCGCTAATGCCACGCGGTCGCGGATGAGCAGCTCCTGCTGCTTCTTGTTTTGCTGCTTGAGGATCTTGCGCGCGCTTGCCTCCACGCTGTTGAGGAACTGGTTGAGCTCATCCATGGCTGACGGAGCGACCTTAAGACAGACGTGCTGCTGCTGGATGGGTATGTGCACCGGAGACTATGCCGCTGCTCTTGGTGGCATGTTCATCAACGGCAAGCAAGTTCCATTCCACTCAGAGCGAGTGAGGAGTTTGGGGGCATGCACACACGTATGTGACCGTAACCACGTATCCAAATGCCTGAAAGGTCACAAGAGGAACGATGGGTACGCAATAACCCATGTAACCAATGAATGAAGAGCTCTTTGCAATATGCAATGCAATGCCACGCTTGGCGGGCAAGCTCAGGAAAACGCGGTCGAATCACTTCATGTTTTACACTTACAACTCAAGACACCTCTCTATGCGCTTTCTCTCATAATACGTCCTCTCTCGCATTGCTCTGCTCTCTCTCTCTTTCTCTCTCTTTTGTCATACGGTAGAGGTCCACTGACTGGCTTCCTCCAATAGTTAAACTGTGTGCTTCATAAACTTACACCTTCTTAGTTCTTGAACGTCACGCGCGACTTGAACGCGTCGTAGCGGCACTTGCCGTAGCCGAGGAAGTCAAAGTCGATCTCCGACTGCACGGCTTGGATGAACCCCCAGAGCGCCCAAAACAGGTGCGACGACAGACTGTACGCATTGGCTTCCTTGCGCAGGCTCTCGATCGCTTCGTCGCTCACGAGCTCCTCGCCGCCGAGCTCCTCGGACAGGTACGCGCGGCAGAACTCACGCTGCTGCTCCACCGACGGGTACTTGGAGAAGTCGCCCAAGTGCGGGTTGATCGTCTTGTGATAGTCGTACGCCCACTCGCAAAAGTGGTTGCCCAAGTCATACCCGCGCGGGTTGTACGACGTGTACTCAAAGTCAATGAGCACGACGCCAGCATCGGTCTTCATGATGTTGCCGTACTGCAAGTCGTTGTGGCTGAGAACGATCGGCGATGGGATCTGCTCGAGGATCTGCTCCATCTCCTTGATGTCCTTCGCGTATTCGTCAAAGTCCACCACGCCCGTGAACTGCGCGCCCGTGCACTTCTTGCGCGCGACCTCGAGCAAGCGGTGCGTCTCGCTCAAATAGCGCGGCGTGCGGTCGATGTCGACGTTGATCTTGTGAAACACGCACATCTTGCGTGCGATCTGCGCGACTAGCTCCGGCTGGCGCATCTGCTTGGCCGTGAACGTCGTGCCGTGAATAAGCTTCTCGACGCGGCCGTTGCTAAACTCGCCGAGCAGCTTGATGCCAATGTTCTTGGACGAGAGCAGCTGGAAGAGGTGCGTCTCCTCGTGGCGCACGAAGAACGAGTCGGTGCCTTCACCGTAGATGCGGATGAGCACGTCCGAGTTCTCGCCCGCGGGTTTGGAGACCGCGAAGATGAGGTTGGTCATGGCGCCGCCCAGGTGGTCCACGTTGATGTCCTCGGCGCTGACGTCCGTCCAGCCGGGCGTGCACTCGGCGAGCGTCTTGACGATCGACGCGTGCAGCTTCTGTTTTTCTTTTTCGAGCGCGCCGACCGCCGCGAGGAACGGGCCAGCGATTACTTTCGACTCGGACGAGAACGCCATCTTGTGACGTTGTGTGGTATGCGGAAAAGGAGGCGGTGGTAGACGAGGTCTTCTTCTCTGGAGGCTTGGGCGCGAGGTGGCGAGTTGACGAATGACGCACTGCAGCCAATTGGCGCATTGGCATCTTGGCGCTTTTTGCGTTTTTTGCGGGAGGTTGGTTGCGGCAATGCCGAAAGTGCAACAAATCGACCTGCTCACTTTGAAAATGAATATGTTGCAAATTGTTACACCTGCTTAGTGAAAGCGAGTCAAATTGGGGGAGTTGGTTTTCGGAACCCAGCCCCGCCCTTTTCCCTCCCTTTTGAGAGGGAAGGGCAAAATGAAGGTGGAGATGGGGTTGGATGGCTCACTCTGGATACTGTAGACAGTCTGCCGTGTTCAGGAACGCAACGAACCCGCACTTGCCTTCCAGGCATGCTCCACCATCATTCCTCTGTCTGTTGCCCTGAGATAGGACGCTCCTCCATTATCTTGCTGTCCAGGTTGTTGAGTGAGCTCACGCTCATGCTTATGCTCATTGATCAATCCAATCGGTCTTGTGGCTTCGTCCTCCAGCTGTAGCTGCGATATGAACGCGCTCTTCTCCAAATGCAGCCATTATGAGTTGCTGTTGTCACGCGAACGCGGTAACGAAAAGGCGAACGGCGTCCATTAAACACATTACAATATGCGAAGCGCAGCTGGTGCAGCAAGTGGTTCGCGACAAACTGTATTCACTTCACATGAGCAAGCGACCACAGCTTGATACCACTCGACCATATCACCGAGAGATGAAGATGAATGGATGGACGGAAACAGTTGCATGAGTGATTGCTTTGAATGCAGAGGCAAACGTCGAGCTCGTTGGGTTCGCCCTGCCTTGTGTGTGGGTTCGCCCTTGTGAGGCGGTCGGTCTCGCCTTTTTTCTCCGTGTCCAAAAACAGCTGCCGCTGGTGCTCCTCCCCTCCCGCCTCTTGGACACGCACAAAAAGTGACTACTGATGTTACATATTAATAGAGTGCAAGATATCACTTGATGCAGGTAGTCTTCAGCAGCTTTTCGCTCTTTACGTTTCTCAGTCCCATAGCTTTTCATCACAAGGGTACGTATTTATAAGGTTCTAAAGCGGTATTGATTTTATCACTCCGCATGATGCGCAACGCTTCAGTGAGGGTCAAGGGAACCGAGCGCCATTCCTCCTCTTGCCATGGCGCGGCTCTGCATGTGAGAAGAGCACGCGAGCATTGGGATACAAATGAGCCGAATGGCTTTTTGATTTGTGGAGTCTTTTGTCGTGTTTCATTCGTAGAATTACTGGCTCTGCTTGCACGCACAGCAACATGAATGCATGAACACTCCAGCAGCGCCGATCATTTCCACGAGCACTGTCCTTGTTGTCAACACTGATCTGTGCTCTGTAGCTATACGAAAGGCAGCATGGTCTACTTTTTCAGCGTTGCCTTGGCCGACGCCTTTTGAAGCGGGCGGAACGCGCCGGTCTGGTTCACGTAGCTCCATAGGTACTCCGAACCAGACGCGAACGTCGTCGCTCCCACCACGCCGCTATCATACACACAAGCATGTTCATGTGAGTCCATCTACTCATTTGAACATCTAAGCCGCTATGGTGGTGGGCACTTACAAGAGCGCTTGGAGCGCCGGGTCGAAGGGCACCTGCCAGGCCGCGTTCGTGAGCGTGAAGCCGAAGAGCGCGAACTGCAGCGCCGTATTCACCTTGCTGATCATCGTGGGCTTGACCTCGAACGCGCCGCTGTCGGACGTGTCGAAGAACGCCGTGTCAGCGTCTTTGGTCTTGAGCCGGTGGTAGAACGTGCCCGAGACGAGCAGCACATCGCGGCCAAAGATGAGCGTCACGAGCGGCCAAGGGAGCAGGCCCGACCACATCATGCTGATCGACAGCGCGCCGATCATGAGCTTGTCCGCGAACGGATCCAGGAACGAGCCGATGATCGACTGAGACGGGGAGCGAGAGAGGACTGTGAGTGAATGAAGCCATCGTGGTGATTATCAGAATGAAGCCCAGAAGTTAAAAGGTGTACCTCCTGTTTGTACGTGCGAGCGATGTAGCCGTCGAGCCAATCGGAGAATCCCGCCACTGCCAACACTAACGTCCCATCATACATAATCCCAGTAAAAAAATCAATCACCCATCAGTCAATATCATAGTCAATCAGGTGAGCATTTCTACAACATGAGTATGCGACGTACATCCGATCGCGGACTCGTATTGACCGTCGACGATGAGGTACGATAAATAAGGCGTCGACAGGATGCGAGCGAACGTGATGACGTTCGGGACGTTCACCACTTGATGGAGAGCCTATATGCACATCAAAAAGTGCCATTGATTAGCATCATATACATAGCACAAGCTGTAAAGCTAGGCATGCGTATGGCGACAGCAACGCACCAAGTTGCGCGCTGTCTCGATGTCCGCCGCGAGCTTCTGCTTGATCGTCATGGCCTCCTCCTCTCTCTTGATCCTCTTCTTGTTACGCTCGTCCTCTTGCTGCTGTTGCTTTGTGTTGTTGCTGCTGTTGTCTGTCGGTGCTGTAGAATACATCCGTCTCGCCCAGCTCTCATTGTTGCTGTTGCTGCTGTTGATTCTGCTGGAGCTCTTGGTCACAGCGCAGAATCGCTTGTCATCGCTAAAAATGCACAGCGTCTGCACGGCTCCGAGCGAGCTCAGTCGCCGCGAGAGCTGCTGCAGACGCCGCGCGTTGAGCCCACTGAGCTTTGAGTCACGTATTGTCAGCAACAGCCTGGCGCCGGCGCCAGCGCTGGTGACCGCGCATATCGTCATTGAGCTCTCTCTCTCTCACACACACGCTTGATATCGGGTGTGTGCTCCACAGAACCTGCCGTGAAAGGTGCCGATTTTAAACTCGACAAAGTACGAATCGCAATTAATCGGTTGGTCTCACAGAGATTCAAGCTCGCGTTTAAGTGCAAATATGCTACTAAGTACGAAATAGATGATCTCAACAGACGACAGAAACGTCCAGCATGGAAACATACAGATCCATTTCCAATATGACATCATTGACCTCCACATTTGCTCGCTCGGTGAGTTTTTACGCCAATACAATATATTCATGGCTTCAACATGAGGAGAGACCTCGATCTACATGCGCTGCTTGCTCTTGCTTCGCTGCCTTCAACAGTCCGACGAGCCCGCGTGACCACTATCGCTTTTCGCCCCACATCACGAGTCTTTTTGCTTCACTCTCTCATTTACTGCTGCTGCTTGGTGTTGCTTTCATTTCTCTCTCACTGGGTGGATGGATTCGCACTCGCTCGCGTGGGGATCGATCCACGCAGAAGGTCATCTATTTTGAGTTCTTGGCGGACTTGCCCTTGTAGGTCTGCTTGCCGTGGCTCCATGGGACGTAGTTGTGCTTCCACATGTGCTTGATCTGGCGCTTCATCGTGAGCGCGAAGAGCGCGATGAAGTAGATGAGCAGGATCGGCCAGAACACCGGCACGTCGAACGCGCTGCTGAGCGTCATGAGCAGCGAGATGAACGTCGCCTTCGAGGTCGAGTACCAGAACTGGAACTCCGGCACGCGGCGCGTGAACGGACGGAACTCCTCGCTCTGCTTGGACGGGAGCAGCGGACCTTCCGTCTCTGCATCAATCTACACACATAGTCATACACACATGCGATTAATCAATTAGCACGTAGTCCCTTGCTAGCAATCGAGATGAATACGAGCAGTGAAAGTAATGTACCTGCGGGGACAGGAATCCGATGAAGAGGTTAAGCAGGTAGATGCCGAGACCGTAGGTGACGATGTGGAACGCGTTCAGGTAGAACACGCGCAGCAGGTAGATCGCCAGCAGCACTGCGGCGACCACCCAGCGACCGACCACGTGGATCGTCGACTTGTCCAGCAAGTGCTGCCATTTTCTGCATCACCAAAACGACAGCAAATAATAACACACACACATATCACAATATGAGCACCACGCCCTATGTTCACACACGCGTTCACTTCCTTCCTATTTAGTTTTTCCAACAGGAAACATAAGTCGAGAGGAAGGGAGGAAAAACTTATCGGGGAAGGGAGGACAAGGCATCTCTTTCCTCATTCCACCGCAGCCATCTCATCAAGATGCAGAGTCGCAAGTCACGCAGCACAAGAGCGGCGCGAGGCGTACCTTCGGATCGAGGCCGTGACGCGCGCGATGAACGGCGGTTCCATGACACTGTTGGCGCCTCCGTGCGTGGCTTCCATGTCGTCTTCTCTCTTGCTCTCCTGGTCTCTCCCTTAACTCTCTTCCGCTTCGCCTTTCGTTCCGCTGCTTTGGTGCTGCGTGGCGCTCGCTCACTGGGCAGTTTTGGTTTGGCTTTCGATTGAAAACGCAATTTTCCGCCCCCAGTTTTTTTCTGGATCTATCGGTCCTGATTGAAGCTGCCTTTTTGCGTTCTTTCTCAATTACTGGCCCCTAATTAAATAGGCAATTTATCCTATTTCAGATTGTGTTTAGGATAGCGAAACCCAACAAAACCTTGACACCTAATTGAGGTGTACCACGTCAACCAATCCTTCAACCCATGTGTCTCTTCGTTGGCGAATAGCAAATGGATACATACTGCCCATTGTGTTGTTGTCTCCAGCAACACTAACGAGGATGGACCCAGAGAAGCGCGTGGGCTGGCGCGTGCAGGTGTTCTGGGAGGGTGAGGCCGAGTGGTTCGACGGCGTCATCGCCGCGTTCTCGCCCGACGAGGGCTTCTTCGTCAAGTACGACGACGGCGAAGAGCAATGGGAGGTGCGTTCGACACACAACGGCACCCAGGCTGTGTGTGCGCACGGTAATGATCCGCTTACAGAAGCATCGCGGTATGTGCATGTGTGGCTTCTTTTAGGACGCGAATGGAGATACACCAATCAGGTTCCTCTCCAAGCCTGAAGCAGACGACTCGTTGCTCTCGATTGCAGTTGACGCCGACGATGAGCAGCAGGAAGAACAGCAGCAGCAACAGATAGGAAGAGGCAAGTGGAGTCAGCAGCCCCCTCCGTCCTCCGCATACACGAACGCAGATTACGCTGACGACGACAACTACGATGCAAAAGAAGACAATGCTGAAGACGAAGATGACGAGGAAGAAGAGAGGGCCGTCGTCTCCAAGACGAGCCCGATGCCAGAAGAGAACAGCAGTCCGATCACCAAGTTCTGCCAGAGCAACAGCAAGAGGTCATCATCAGCTTCTCCGCAGAACCAACAGCAACAGCAGCCTCGCAAAGCCACGTCGTACGTGAGCAACGCTGTGTTCTTCCGCGACGCAGAAACCCTTCACGAGATGCGCAAAGCGCTCCAAACGGAGAAGAAGACGCTGGTCCACGAGCACCAGACGCTCGCCAACCAACTGGTCGAGAAAGAGCAGCTCTCGGTCAACTTGAAGCGCGAGCTCAACGAGCTGAAGACCCGAGTGACGCTCGCGAGCGTGCTCGGCCATGCGCCATCGACTGTCGGTGGCCAGAGCTCGGTACCGAGGACGTCATCTGACTGGAGCGAGCGAGTGCTGGATCAGAAACTGCAGAACAAACAGACCAGGCAAGAAATTGCAGAGGTAGGTGGGTATAATGAGTCAGGGCATCCCATTGCTTTGTGTGGATTCAGAAATATCTTCTAACCTGTAGCTTGACGGTCTCTTTCTGCCTTCAAATAGCTCAAAGCGTGTGTTCAAGGAAAGCAGCACGCGATCCAGCAGCGACAGCGGCAATGCGACCAGCTCAAGGATAAACTCGCGCGGGTGCCTCGCCGTGACCTGTGTACAATGGTGGACCTTCAGGTGGAAATCGCCAAGCTTCTGGAGGAGAAGCGGGCTCTGGAGGCTCAAAAGACAAAGACGAGTTTATCAGCAGCAGCACGTCGAAAGCAAGGCAGCGGTTTTGCCAAAAGCAATGCCGACGACGGCACGTTTGGCTGGATGCACGGCGCAGACGCGCGGAAAGTGACGCTGGAGAAGGAGCTGAGCAAGCTCGAGCTCGCGTTGTCGCGCGCCAAAGACGAGATTCACAAGTGGCGACTCAACTACGAGCGCGAGAACGCGCGCATCTTGCCCTTGAAAACCCGTTTGATCAGTCTGCAGCAAGAACTGACCAAGTTCGAGAGCTCCAACGTGCTGCTGAGAAGCGCGTTCTTGCGGCTGAATCCAGACGCGGAGGGGAGGATCTCCGTCCAGACCGCCGCGGAGTCTCTGCTGGCGCTCACACCTGCCGATGTGTCTTCATTTGCAAATGCTGAAGGGATTCTCACAGCGCTTAGACAACGGGGTATGCTCTCATTTGATGCTCAGCAGTGTCTTATATTCTCCGACTTTGTCGCGTGCTTCAACTGCCTGTTCAAATCATAAGCGACACACACTGTGTAATCAGTTCCAAACACTCGCACGCAATCTCAAAAACAAATATAAAAACTTGATTTTTGTTGCAAATTTGTTGGTCCTGGGCAAATGAACTGCTCCTTCCTGTCTGTGAGTCTGTCGCCGTCCACACTAACTTCCGTGGGACTACTCGCAAGGACGAAGGTGACAGAGTCGACGCGCGCTCCATCCTACTCTTGTTCCTTCAGCACTTACTTAGTTTGCAGCACACCGGCGGCGATGAGCTTCTCGATCTTCGCCATGATGCCTGGGTTCTGCAGGTGTCGCTGCGCCGACACTGGGTCGGTCTGGAAGTCGTTCAGCACGTTCTGCATCACAGGGTCGCGCAGAATGTTCTGGATCTCCGGGTCCGCGAGGCCGTGGGCGGCGCGCTCCTCGTCCGTCTCGCCGCTCTGAATCTTGTACATCACGTTGCGGAGACCGTCCATGCATTCCTGGTTGTTCGCGTCGAGCGCGAGACCCTTCTCGTAACTCTCTCTAGCCTTATGGAACTCTTTCATGAAGAACTGGATCGCGCCGAGTCGGCTGTACGCCTTCACGTACTTTGGGTCGATCTCCAGCGCCTTCTCACAGTCGCGCTTGGCTTCCATGAACGACGTCAGCTTCGTGTACGCAGCCGCGCGATTCGCGTAGTACACCGCGCTCTTCGGGTCGCGCTTGATCGCCTCCGTGTAGCGCTCGACAGCCTTCGGGAAGTCGCCGCCCTTGAAGAACTCGTTGCCTTCGTTCTTGGCCGCGAGCGCCTTCTCAGGGTCAATGTACGCCAGGTCCTTGGCCTTCTTCAGCTCGAGCTGCAGGTTCTTGATCTTGCGCTCGACTTCCTTGGTGCGGTTCTCCATCTGCGCGCCTTCGTACGCGTTGATGGCTGCCTCCAGGTTGACGTAATCCTTGCCCTTCTTCAGGTACGCGTTGCCGATGCGCACGTACACCTTGGCGATCAGTGCATAGTCGGCACGGTTCGCGCGACCGACTTCAATCGCTTTCCTATGAAGTGCAATAGCAACAAGCGAGCGTTAGCGATGAGCTCATCAATCAGATGCGCTAGCTAATCCATCCATCCATCCGGTTTTCAAATAGGTACGTACTTGCAGTCTTCGATGCAGGCGTCGTACTCGCCCATCTCGAGCTTCACAGCCGCCAGGTTACTCACATACGCAATGTTGTTTGGGTCCTTCTCAATCGCTTCCGTGTAACACTCGATCGCCTCTGAGAACTTCTTCTGCTTGTAGAAGTCGTTGCCGCGCTGCTTGGCGGCTTCCGCAGCCTTCTTTGCCTCGCGCTCAGCGATCTCTTCTTCCGTCAAATCTTCGTCCATCGGCTCTGGCTCAGGGGTCTTTGGACGCGCAGGCTCCTTCGCAGCGCTGCTGCTGGTTGGTGGCACAGAGTACGACTGGTTCGCCGTCGCCTCGTCCGCGTCCTCTGGCATGTTCACGTTCAAGCCCATGAGCTCGCCGAGCACAGTCATCACGCGCGGGTCTGTCAGGTGCACGTTAATCTTGGATGGGTCGCGCTGGATCTCCTGGAGCTTGGCCACGAACTCGGGGTCGCTCAAGAAGCCCGAGAGGCGAGGATTCGTCGCGATCTTGCCGAACATGTCCGGGCCAAACGCGTTCGCAAACGGGTTGAACGGCGGGGTAGCCTGCTTAGCCTTCTTCACCTCCTCAATGCCGTTCAAGCACGCCGCGTTGTTGGCTTCGATCGCGAGCCCCTCCTGGTACGCGGCGATGGCGTCGTCGTACTCGCGGAGAGCGTGGAGCGCCGCACCCTTGCGCGAGTAGCCTTTGGCCCAGTCTCCCTTGACCTTGATGCACGCCTCGGCGTCCTCAAGCGCGTGCTCAGCGTCGTCCATCGAGAGGTATGCGGCCGAGCGGTTCGAGAAGAACACGTGGTCGTTCGGGTTGATCTCAATCGCCTTGGTGTAGCACTCGACGGCTTCTTGCGCGTTGCCGGCGCTCAGCGCGGCGTTGCCCTTGGCTTTCCATGCGTCAGCCTGCACATGACACACACATCCATATAGACAGACACACACACACACTATCAGTCACTAATGCATGGATACAGAGAAATGCACATACACGGAAGAGCGCGCATGCACCATTCTTGCTTGCTGCTTGATCCTTTCGCTTGTTGCGGTTGGGGTCTTGTTCTGTTCTGCGCTCAATGCGTTGGCTTGCTTTTCCATGGTCGGCGCAGATTTCCAAACCTCTGCAAATTTATAATTCGACCGAGTTGTGTTTAAAACTACTTTTCTAAAACAGACCAACGCTAAACTAAACAGGGCTTTGAAATACATTAAACTGGTTTTCGATAGACAGTATTGGCTGAGTAAGGATTCAAGAAACACCTTAAATGAGTGGAGTGTATTAAACAAATGGGATCTTTGCTGGGCTGAGATGAAATTGATTGGCATTCTGGAATATTGAAAGTGGCTTCACGCGACGTGCCTAAACAACAGCCCGATTGCCAACAGGTTGCCGCGATAGTAAGCGTTTGTAAGCAAGAAAGCCAACGTAACAGCATGTCTAAGCACTTCGTTCCCATACGTTTTGCTAACAAAAGCGAGTAGATTCGATCCCTCGAATGAAGTGAACTTGAGGGATTTATATATAAGATTTGAGAGGGAGTATGTTCGAGAAAGTCGCTTTTCATCCGGCTGTTTTTAACTTTGTTATGTCTGCGTTAGGTTACAATAAGCAAATGGGACGCAAAAGGGCACGCCTTCAACTCGTCGCAGTCGAAGGCGTGTCAGTCAATCAGCACGCGTCTCTAAAAATGCTCCTCATTTATGCGCTCTTGGACGCATGACTGGCGCTCGCACTCCGCGTCTTCTTCGCTGTCAGCTCAACCACTGTGGAGTGAATGTCTATCTTGTTGAGCGGTCGCACGAGGTTGGACGGCGATGGTGTCACCATGCTCGTCATCTGCTGCGGTGGCTTTGGAGCGGAGACCTCAGCTGCACAGTCGGTGGTGCTGGCAGCAGAGCTGGTTGTCCACATTTGACAGCTCTTTGTTAGCCTGCAATTGTGTAGACGTAACTTAGATATCCAGCATGTACGTGCACGCACCTGGGCTCGTGGAAGCGCTTGGGCTCCTTTGCGACCACCGTGGAGCTCAGTGCGCTCGGGTCGTGCTCGTGTACGTGCATGATCTTGCGTTTTTGGCTTGGACTGTTGTCTATCGGAGAATTTTCCAGTCATTTGCAAGCCAAGAGTGAGCGAGTGCCTTGTCTGCAATGGCACATCTCAAGCAGGAGAAGAACTGAAATCAAACTTGGAGCTCATACCTATGGAATCGATTGCGTGCTGCCTCCGCTGCCGAAGGTCGCGAGCGCTCTCGATCTGGTTCTGTTGTTCAGAGATTGACGCAGTCTCAGGCTTTGAGATGACTTGGCGTCCAAATACCTGCTTGAGCGGCTTTGCTTCGCTCTCTTTCTCCTCGGACACCCCTGGATCCTTGTTAGTTGAGATCGGGGAGACTTTCTGCTCAGCATCGGGATTCTCGCCATCTTTTGCCGCAACAGGGACATGATGAGCGCCGAGGTGACCTGGAGGTGGACACCTGTACTCTAGAATCCACCAGGGCACTGCGTCGTCGCCGTCGCCCAATGCTTTCGTTTCAGAGTCATTGTTCCCGGCGTTCGCTAACGTCGACGACTGTCCGTCACGAGGCTCCGAGTCGCTCTGCTGACCAGTCTCCGACGTCAGCTCGGCGTTAATCGTCAGCGCTAATCGCTTTCGAGACGTCAAGCCGCGACGACCTGAACGTTTATCGCTGGCTTTGGGCTTGCCAGGGTCCGGATTCGAGTCCACCTCAGCGTCTCCATCAGCCTTTGCGTGGTCGATCGCACTCGCTTCGTCCATGCTGCTGGGCTGAGCTGGGCTGGCTGGTGTCACAGCGGCGCGTCGAAGAGCGAAATTGCCGTGGAGTCGCGTGCAGGTCTGACTGCGCGATTGGACCAGTCAGCGAGAGACCCGTTCGTTGTTCTTCTTTCTTTTTCTGTTTTAGCGATCACCACCACCGCTTGGTAGCTGCTGCCGAGGCTCCTTGGTTTGGCTACAGTGCTCAACCGTTTTTCGCACTTGAAAAAAGTGTATCAAGTATATCGCTGAAAAGCTGGAGCCCCAATTGGCTTCTAAGCTGTGAGCTAAACTTATCCTTTGCCTTGGGGTTCACTCGCGGCTTCTTGATGTGAAACTCGACGCAAAGAAAGCATGTTCCTGCGTAAACTGCTGCTGCTGGACCCAGATGAAGAGCGACGGCGCAAGCACCTGCGAGCGCGGATCATCCGGAGAAATCGTATCAAGAAGGAGATCGAGCAGGGACTTGAACCAAGTGCGCATCGCAGGGGCTACCAGCCGAGTACAAAAGACGATTCGGCGTTCATCCCAACATTCGGAGGCAATTCAGACCAGCATGGGCGCTCCAATGACCGATACATTGCTGGAACACTGCGGACTTCCACCCGATCGGTTGCGCGCGAAGCCACACCGTCTGGAAAGCGCGAGCCAAGCCGAAGAAAGCAAGCGCATGCTGAAGCGAGGGACAACACTGTTGAGAGCATCATCGCGACAGAAAAAATCGCGAGCACAGCCTTCGTTCAGCAGTCATCATCAACCAAAGATCATGCAACGAAAGGCTACCACTCTCCACTGCCAGCTGAGCCGCATCGAGCCGCGCTCCGTTCAGCCGGTCCTGGTATTGCGGCACCAAAGCAGCTGCCTCCTATCTCCAAAGCCAAGGCGCGATGGCGAGATGCTTTCTACGAAGTGATCTTCCGACGACACGAGGAGATACTTCGCAAAGATCCGAACCGCAAATGGCGGCAAGAGCGATTCGGACTCCTGCTCTTTGATAAAAAGGAATACGAACGGGCAGTGAAGCACTTGACTCTGGCGATTACGCTCGGCGCGTCTTCGAGTGCATGCTGGCGGCGTCTTGCACAGAGCCATTTCCACACGTGGGAAAACAAGAATAATTGGGACACTCTCTGGGACGCGAAAGGAGCATACGAGCAAGCGATGAACCATCTCGAGATTGCCTGCAACCCGTTCGCGCTCTTTGAGTATGCGAAAGTACTCGAGATGTTAGGGATTTACACAGGTGCTCTCAGTATCTGCGCATCGATCCTGCAGACATTTCCGCGTTTCCAGTGGCTCCATCGAGTCATGTTTCGCTTTGTGCTGCTGCAGCGCTATCAAATTTTCTCCAGCGGCGGAGGATGTTCGATTTCTCTGGAAACGATGGAGGCGATTGGGAAAGAATCGATGCTGCTCAAGTGCGTCGGATACACCAAGATGCTCCTCTTGGATAAGCAGATCGCGGAGGTACGCACGCCTTGGGTAAACTTGCTCAGGTTCACTCGAATTTTGCTCTTCTAATCACTTGCTTGTTGGGCTGACGGATGTAGGGTGAGTTGTATGTTTGCGTGCTGTACATGCACGCGCGCTTGAACGAGTTGCTGGTAGTGTCGACAACATCCGCTGGAGGCGGCCAAGCTGGTGCAAAAACGGCCCAAGAGAGCTCAGATCACTCTTTTGAAGAACTTTTCAAAGTGGCAATCGCTAAGAAGCTTGTCGTATCTACAACATCATTGTCGTGGAAAACCTGGAAAGCGAAGAGTGATACGTACATCGCGTTGGCAGGGTACTTTCACGACCAGAACGAGCCAATACCAGCTGCGGACGCGTTGTCCCGGGCTCTCGATTTGCTAGAAGTGCCTCTCATCCGAGCTTCAACTGATCCTCGAGTCGACACGTCCGAGCAGAGCCGATCAAAGCTGTCTCTCTACCTTGAGTTGGGCAGGAACTACTACCAGTGCAATCAAATGGAGAAAGCCATTCGGTCGATGGAAGTCGTCTTCCAGATGAATCCGTTCCACGAAGAAGCGCGCGCCAGTCTCTCCGCCTGGTTCCCAGCAAAATGGAAGTAAGTGAGCGCGCATTTCACCAATCTTGATTGAGTATGCTGGCTTGAACCAATCTATCATATCCAACATGACAGGTATCGCCTCGAGCTGGAAGACGCGAGCCAAGTCCAAATCGCGCGAGTCATTCGTGGCATCTGGGGACGAAATAGAGCCCATCGACGTCGTCAGGAGGTGTTGCAAGCGCTGGAGATGAAGTACAACGAGAATCCGTACCATCGGCTGCATCGACGCAATGTTCTTCAAGTCTTGAAGACCAAGTACGCGCCGCTGTTCATGGCGCAGGACATCTCTGCGCGACGCATACAAGCACGAACTCGACGGTACTTGTACTATGCTCGCATCCGCTGGTCGCTTGAAGATCAACGCGCCAAGTTCCTTCAACAACTCGTATGTAGTCTGCTAGCTTTGCTGCACTGTGGACACGAGCACTCATCTCCATCTCTCGCTCTTCATCACCACCTCAGAAAAGTAAACAGCAAACGCAAAGGTACCAGTACAACCGCCACGTGAGGAAGCAATTGGCTCAACTGCTCCCAGAGCAGTTCGAGGATCGCTTCCAGCAGGAGGACAGAGCCGCATTGTATATCCAGGTACCACATGCGAATGCTTGTCACCACACGCCAGCCTTTGGCTTTGGCTTCGATACTAAACCGTTCTTTGTTCTTCCCATGCTTCCACAGCGTCGTTTCCGTGGCGAGCGAGTTCGGTGTGCATTTCGAGTTCGCCGTGATACGCACCGCAGCAAAATAAGGCAAGAAAACGAAGCCGCACACTGTATGCAGCGCTTTTATCATCGTCACTGCCGTCGCCAGACGAGTTCCGACAAACTGTCACCAGAGGAACTTCTCTATCGCGCTCACCAGAAGATTGCGCAGGCGAGAGAGCGCGTCGCACGAAATCTGCAGCAGCTATACTGCCGTCGCTGGAAAAGCGTCAGCAGTTCACAACGACTCCCATCGCTGCTTGAAGCTTCGCAGCAAAATGTCGAAAAGAAAATCCTTCATCGCCACACGAGCGCGATCATGATTCAGCGAGCGTGGCGCCAACATGTCGCCCGAAAAGAACTTGGATTCCGTGGGTTTGATGGCGCGAAAGTTCTCGTGCAGCAGCTCAAGCGCGGTCATGAACGACTGAAGATCGCAACTGAAGATGACCTGGAGCTTGCTGTTCGTAAAGTCCAGGCTCTTTACCGAGGCAAACGCATCCGAAACTCTCTCTGCAAGATCCGAAGAGTGTTTGCGCCAGTGACAGAGAGCACTATCTCATCATTGATCAATTCATGCGAGAGTAACTGCCACGAAGGAGTCGAGTCTTGCGTGACGTTGCACCGAGTTCAGTCCTTGGAGGAGAAACGAGCGCTCTTTGACTACCCTGTTGTGATCTTGGATTCACCTGCAACACCATCAATTGGCGATATCAGCACTGAGGTCGCCCCTTCCCTGCTCCAACATCTTGTGGCTGCGATCGAGCATAACGCATGCTTGCGCTGCCTGGTGTGTGTGAATGGCGATTTCCAGGGCGATCGAATCAGACTTCTCTTCAGCTCATTGAAGAACAGTCGGTCTCTTCAAGTGTTGGCTCTTGGTCGCATCCAAACCGACAATCTTTTTATCAAAGAGCGAGAAACTCCATCAGAACAGCATGGTCGTCAGGTGACACCCGAGGAGGACGACGACGGAGTCGATGGCGATCTTGAACTACCATCACACGACATCGCTTCTTCGCAGTCCATGTCGCAGCGCCGCGTGAGTCACCAGCCGCTGAACGCCTCGAAGCAGAGTCCGATGCAATCGCTGTCTCAGGTACTGCGCACTGCCAACTTCATGCTGGAGGAGCTCTACATGGAAGACAACACACTTCTGCGAGATCCAACAGAAGGCTCGTGCGTCGCTGATTTCCTGGGCGATTTCTTCTTCGCGCGGTACGGACGCCTGAAAAAGCTCGTGCTCGCGAAGATGCACTTTTCCGATACAAATGCTGCTTTGCTTGGTCCTGCGTTGGCGATCAACACTGTACTCCAGCATCTGGATCTGCACGGCAACCTCATTGACGACAATGGCGCGGCGTCGATCGCGAACCACGGCCTCACTCACAACCGGAACTTGACGTATCTAAACCTAGCAGAGAACCTGATTGGAAGCTCCGGCGCAAAGGCGCTTTTCGAATGCCTCGCGCACCGAAATCAAACGCTCGTGACGCTGGTTCTCTGCAACAACAACGTGCTGAACGACGCCATCCCGGCGTTCACCGGCGCGTGGCAGCTGAATCCGACGATCCTACACATCGATTTGCGCGGTAACTTAATCAATAACGATCACTTGGACGCGGTGCACGGGGCTGTGCAAGAGCGCTGCGCGTTGTCTTCTTCCGAGTCGGAGCTGCGCTTGTTTCTCGCGCGGAAGCGCTTCTCGCTCACACTCAGTCCATCCGCGACGAGCCGCGCGCAGTCCCCACTCAAGAGCATCAGCAGTAGCAGCAACAATAGCAAGAAAGGAAAATGCCCCGCTAAAGTGACGCTATCACCAACAGCGTTTTTGCGTCAGGCAAAACAGAACAACTCTGCTGACATGCGCGCGACGGCGGCGTTCATCCGCTCGCCGCTTGCGGTCTACAAACAGCAGCAGCAGATTGAGTACAGCAGCTACGATCACAAACATGACAGCATCAACAGTACAGCAGTCTCGCCAGCGGTGTCCGTAGCATCCACGTCTGTGCTAGCGCTCGTATCACCCGCACGCACAGCGGCGCCAAGTAGCAGTAGCAGCAGCAGTAGCAGCAGCAGTAGCAGGAAGACGAAGTCCGCGCGCTATGAGACCAAGTTGCCCGCAATCCATCATCGCGCGATAAACTGGTGAATTCAAGAAGCCAAGTTATGTTGCCACATTTCAACTTACGTTGCAGTAACATTTTCTTTTTCCTAAAGCAACGTAAATGTCTGCTCCAATGTTGCAGGATAGTTCGAGAGTGATTGCCAGTGATGTGACGAAATTGAAAAAGTACTGTACTACCACGCAGCCAAAAACGCGACGCCTTCACCATATCCAAACAGTAGAAGCAGAAGCAGAAGCCCAGCGAGCTCCTTCACTCCTTCTCTCTCTCTATTCACGATGGAGCTCTCGAGTGGCGAAAGCGCACTGCGCACGATCAAGAACCGCAGCAAGGTGCCGCAGGCCGCGCTCGACCTTTGCACGTCCATCTCGGCGCTGCTCTTCGGCAAGCAGCAGAACCAGCACCTTGTGCTGAAAACGTCGCCGTCGGATGAACAAGAAGACGACGACATCAATGCGCTGCTGTCGCCCGAGCAGAAACGCGAGCTGCTCGAACAAAAGCTCACGACACTTCTCTTCTACGGAAAAGAGCGCTGGGAGCCGCTCGCGGTGGCATGTGTGGTCGTGCGTGACGTGCTCGCGGCGCACCTGAAGCTCTCGGACGACGAAGCCCACATCGAGAAAGTGTTTGTCGGCGAGCTCAAGAAGGTCAGCGACGTTGCGACGGCGATTTTCCCGTTCACAGAGAGCTTTCTGAAAGAAGTGGTCGCGTCGACTGCGCACCAGTACATTGAGCACTACGAGCCGCGCGTGCGCATGTCGGTTGGCAAGCTGCTCGGCGTGCTCGCGAACTGGGACCTCGTATGGGTCAACGCCGAGTTCGTGCCGCAGATCGTCGAGTCTGTGGTCTGCAACACGAGCCGCTCGCCGGATTTTGAAGAGAACGGCTTTGAAGACGTTGACGACAACATCAGCGTGAACGGCATGGAGACGCCACCGCAGTCGCCCGAGTCCACGCCGCGCACGCCGTCGACCCCGTACCGCTTGGATGATGTCAGTGGCTGGAAAGCGCTCGAGAGTTCACTCTGTGCGCTCAAGTTCATTGTGAAAGGCAGCGGCGCAGCATTCCTGGAGAAAAAAGCAGGAGATCAACCGGACGCGTTCCGCTACCTGACATCGGAGCTGATGGAGTTGATGACGACCAAGAGCTGCTTTCACATCAACCGCCACGTGCGCGTCGTCGGATTGGACACGATCACTGAGTTGTGCGAGATTGCACCAGTTGGCTTTCTCGACACGCATCGCAGCATCTCGGATACTTTGTGCAAGTGCATCACGCGTGGCATGCAAGACAACTGGAGCCAGGTGCGATACGCGGCGTCGATCGCCACACGTGCATTCCTAGTGAAACTCCAGGAAGACGCGCGCTCGATGTACCTGCCGACGCTCGTGCCTCGCTTGTGTTTGAACAGATACTACGTCGCTGAGCGTGTGTCGAAGCACTCGCAGGAAACCTGGCGCTTGCTCATGGGCATTCGCGGACGAGACGTCGTGGCAAAGTACGCGAATGAAATCGTCGAGTACTACGTCGAGATGACAAATCACTCGGTGCGTGAAGCGGCGTGCCAATGCATTGGCGAGCTTGGCACGAAAGTGGACGCGGAGGCGATTCGACCGCACGTGCCAACGTTGGTCCAGGCGCTGATCATCAGCTTGTACGACAACTCGTGGCAGGTGCGTGACGTGGCGTGCTTGGCTGCAGCTCAGATGGCGCTGGGCTTCCCGAATGAATGTCTTCCTTTCTTGGACGAGCTGTACCACCTCTGGTTCGACCATCTCTCGGATGAGATCTGGTCTGTGCGTGAAGACGCCGCGATCGCGCTGGGCAATGTCATCCGCGCGTACGGTCAACCTGCTGTGGATCGCGTTTCCGCGATCGCAGAGGAGTACATTGTGCTGGCAAAGACGCAACCAGCGATGTCGCAGCAGGAGTACGACGAGATTCTCAAGTCGGAGAAGAAGCACCACAGCAAGCAGGCATTTTCGTGCTGCTCGTTCGACTTCAAGACCAATGAACGTCACGAGCATCGGACGAAGGAGCCCTGGGAGAGCACGGATGGGGCGATCTACCTGGTGCGTGAGCTTTGCCAAGTTGCCCCTGACGTTGCGATCAAGCTCCTGCCGCTCGTGGCAGATGTTGCGATCCTCCGCCACTTCCCACAGACTGGGGTTTTGCAAGAGACCGTCTGGAAGCAAGTGCCGCTGATGTGCGAGGCGCTCGGAAAGCGCGTGTTCAAGCAGTACCTCGAGCTCTTCTTTGACCCGCTCGTGTTCACACTCCAGGGCTCGTATCGACTAGCAAGATTCGCAGCGAAGGACTGTGTCGCGAACCTGAGCAAACAGATTGGCCCTAGCATCTTCCTCGGGCGGCTGCAAGCGAACTTAACGTGGCAGGAGACCCTCGCACCGATCGTTTCAGCCCCCGCCTACCACTAGTGAGCTGTCGGGCATAAAATGAAGCAACAGAACTAAGCTGGTATCTGTGAGAGGGTGAGTACACGGTTCATGCACAAACCAAACGATCCAAATCCACGTTGTGTTGCCATTAGCAACTACCGATTCGATTCATTTCTATCGTTTCTATCCATCCAAACTCACAAAAATCAACATTAATAGAATGATGGTAGCAGCCATCATTCCCCCATCGTTTCTACTCCAAATCACCTCTTCCTTTGACAAGCATCAAATAATCATTCACACAGAAAGCTCCAATACTGGCAAGAACGAAAGCATGGGCGTGGACGCGGGCAGAGCAGGCAGCTACGCTTCGGGGCTGCTCTTCGGCGTCGGTTGGTGGATCTTCATCGACGGCGCTGCGTACGCGGACTTCCACGACTCGCAGATCCCCTTCAACTTCATCAAGTACCTCCCCGGCATCGTCTCCACGCTCGCGTTCTTCCTGTGAGTGTGTGCACAACTGTTGTCGCAACTCGGTGCATGCATTCATTGCTTGTCGTTGTAATAGCTGGACTTAACTCATCGACTGACCATCTTGCTTTCTTTGCTCATGCGTTGAATTAGACTCAATACGCTGGACTGGGAGATGGTGACCGACTCACCCGCTTACGGCTCTGACGTCGCTGGCAGAGCTCGGTAAGGTGTCTATTCTCCGTCTTGCCTATCGTGTTTCCTTTCTCTGACTTTCGTTACTATATGTGCGTTTGCGCCTGGCAGTTTGTTTGTCCTGTTCTGCGTGGCGATGTCAGT
The DNA here is from genome assembly GCA_038050575.1 of Globisporangium mamillatum. Taxonomy (NCBI): domain Eukaryota; phylum Oomycota; class Peronosporomycetes; order Pythiales; family Pythiaceae; genus Globisporangium; species Globisporangium mamillatum. The sequence continues at coordinate 2,542 of JALBYZ010000153.1, read as the reverse complement.
TGGCGCGCTGGTCGGATCCATCATCGTGCTCACGCACAGCTATGCGGGGAACGCATTCGGCGAGCCCGTATGGCCAGGTGTGGCCGTGCTGCTCCAGAATGTGTTCATTTTTGTCGCGACCTTGGTGATGCGAGGCGGGTTGGTCGCGTCGTCGTCCTACTGAGTGGGGCACAAGAAGCTACAAGTCTATCGAAGCTACCAAGTGAGTGCAGTCCACTGTGACTCAAATGTTGAAGTGAACGTAAGAAGTGAAAACCAAAGCTGCATTCGAAACCATTTTGCTGCCCTAGTCAAAGCATGTGCTGCCCTAGTCCGACCACATGACACTAGCAATCTTCTCCACCTTCACAGTCGCTACACTGCTTCGATTCGCTCCTCATTATAGTTTCTCCATTGCTGCAGCTCCATAGGAGCTCGTAGCTACCTGAGCAGTCCTTGGTTGCGGAACTCCTTACGGGTCTGGGTAGTTGTCGCTGGGGCCAACCGGCGTCAAGATCGGGTTCTGTTTCTCCATCTTCTTCTTCTCTTGCGCATCCGTGTACGTGTGCATCGACCATGCACCGATGATGAAGCCACCGACAGCGACGAGAATCAACGTCCACATCCTTGAGCTTTCCTTGGGCTTCGCTTGGCTTGACTTGACAGACGATGAGACGAGAATGTGGAAGGTTACGATACGATACTGAGATACGACGACGGCAACGACGAAGAGCGAAGCGAGTTACTTCGGACCACTTGAAAAAGGAAATGCGAAATGAGTGGCCGTGGGGTGGTTCATGGCGAGCCTTGGTGGCGCTTGGTGCATGCATTCGCCCCCAACCGTCGAGTCCAACGACGCAGTCTCCCAGAGGGAAGAGAGCTTACGATGCTGGCAGAAGTTGTGTTCATTTCGTGCTTCCACACGTCCCAATCCCAATAGTGGGGTGGGAACGGGGTTGCTACAAGGGAGCTCACACCGAAAACGAGCAGCTAGGGAACGGACGAAGAAGTCATCGAATCTAAGGTGATCACCGCTGTATTGCTTGTATTACTGCGTCAATCGCGACTGCAACGCCAGTACTTGGAACTTTGTTCAGCTATTGCACATATGTAATGCACAAACTCAATCGCAATCACTACCACACCGGAATGCACAAGCTCCTTTCGTACCTCGATTGGGCTCAGTCATTGTGTCCCAAGCCGCCTACACGGAGCCATCAACGACAGTTGGATACACTAGCGCTTCGACTTCCCTGTGTCATGGTCCTGTGGAGTGTCTAGTGCCCATGCACGCCAAGCACCTCCACCGACACGTTCCACCCTCCACTTCGTACGTTGGTTGGCAAACGAATCAATCACTTCCACATTCGCTCGGCAGCACCCAGGCGTTGAGCCCAACTCGGTGGAGCCTCTCGCATGTCAGCTCGCTACAGAGTAGTGATTGTACGTATTTCCACTGCGAGCTCGACGGCCACAATCCATCAAGCTGCTTGCTGCACTGGGCGAGTTATGGACTTGAAGAGCTTCGCTGCCAGAAGATCGGGTGTTTGGATCCGTTTGCGCAGCATCATCATCTGCTTTGTTTGCTACATTCGAATTCAAACACACAAGCAGCAGCTTCGAGAACGCGGTGGAAGCCCATGTGATTATGATGACTACCGGTACAGTAACCGCATCCCCATCCGACCTCCGCCAGCCAGGCATTCATTCCCTCAGATCCGCCCATTTTCGTTCGCTCACTTGCTCATTCGACCGACTCGGCCAAGGAATTCCCAGCAAGCCGGGCAACTTCAGAAAGTCACACAAATTGAAACGGCTGCTTACTCTACTAGCAAAAGGCGACGCAATCTTCAGAAGCATTCTGCCTCTGATAGTGCGTTTTGTCTCACGTTTGCACCCAATATTGTATTTGAACAAGTATTTAAACAATATGATATCCATAAAATCAATATAGAGGGTTATCCACAATATAAACAGACTTCTAAAGCACAGATGATGATGAAAGTCTCACATTGCGTCATTTGCAACAAACGTCAGCCAATCAGGCTGCAGTGGTTGTATCCACCATACAAACACCAAGTCAATCTCGCTGTCGATGATTAGCTCATTTCGGATAAACCAATCGATATACGTTTCATCCCCTGCCGCTTCAGCGACAATAGTGGCTGCACTTTTTCTCGCATGCTGGTAAGCAGCCCAAGAACTGAATCATGGGAAATGGTGGACGCACCACTTGGCGAGCCTGCCTGCCTTGGACCCTCGCGATGCGGTGGGCCGCTCCGCCTGGGTTGCCTCGGCCCGCTTCGCACTCCTCATTGCAATATTTGACCTCTCCAGCTCAAAGCACCACCACCTACAACAACAACCCCAACAACCCCCACCAACTACTACTCCCCAATCAACACAATGTCCGCTGCACCACGCACCGTCAACGCCTACGCCGCCTTCGAGCAGTCGGGCGAGTTCAAGCCATGGCAGTACCAGTCCCGTCCGATCGGCGCCGAGGACGTCGAGATCAAGATCTCGCACTGCGGCATCTGCGGCTCGGACATCCACACCCTCG